>JAECUM010023325.1:0-62373 GCA_016617855.1 Megalonaias nervosa
CTCGTGGATAGAATACAACATCGTGCAAATTCAATCATGTACTCTTTTCAAAGCTAACAACTACAGACAATTTTTCTTAATTTTCTCTTTTAATATTCATGAACAGGTCTGTTACATAGAAATGAGTTTGCACTAACATCTAAGTAAAACAGTACCTTGGCACGACTCGTATGTTGGGTGATTATTTTCAAAGAGACCATGTGCTCACTTTTAAGAGGATTTGGCATATGCTCCAATTAGTTGGTCATCGAACTGATGCTACCCTCTGCGTAAGGTTTCTGTTTAGTGCATGCTATATTTAGCTTTACGTTTTCTAGAGGCATCAACATTTATGAAATATTTCCAAACTGAGGATCGTTTGCTTTGCAAAGTTACGTCATTTTTGTCATGCACTTCATTTTCGTTGAAGTGAAAGCCAATTTTTGGTAAACGGTTACAGATTTAGTACGAAAACAGCCTTATTATTATTATTATTATTATTATTATTATTATTTTTATTACACCCGTATTCTACATACGAAACATTGAATAGATTTTGGAGTCAACAGCGGTGGAGGTGGTACCAGAAGTAGTAGTTTTACTTATTGTTGTAATTTTTAAATTTCCATTTGTTGTAATTGTTACATATATGTAATTTAATTGCTTGTGTGTTAGTTTTAAATTCTATTTTATTTTATTTTATTTCATTACATGTTATTGTAATGATAACTTTATTCATTGGATTTGACTTTTTTTTCTAGAAAATTCAGTTCAGTTCTAGTAAATAATCACTATTGCTACATTATATTTTTAGCTGACCTAGTTCCTGACCTTGATTCAGATATTTGTAAACACTGAGTGAAAATCATTGGTCGTAATCAAGGTCATTCTTGGCTTGCGTCAGCTCTGTTGTAAACAAACTTTTTTTAAAAAAAATTCATTTTCAATGTGGGAATCATTGATTGTTAGCTAAGGCTAGTATAGCCTACGTGCTAAATGACATATTATTTTACTGCGTTGTTCGGACTAAGTGATCACGTGACCCATCACGGGGTCTAAACTGCATTTTAGTTAAGGGTTAAAACATATATTTTATAGTGAAATAGTCGGTCATATTTTACACCTTTAGAGCTCAAGGTGTTTTTAATGTTGATGCCTGTTTGATTTAAAATTCTTCTATTTTTTGGATTTAATAATTTATATTCCCTGGAAAATACCAGTGCTCATAAAAATTCCTGGACAAAGACACTTATTGGAAATTTTTCGGAATTCTAAAGCCGGAATATCATTCTTGATTCATAAAACTCAACAAGGAACTGTTGACACATCAACACAAAACAGGATATAGAGGACGTCATTGCCTTCCATCTTGGAACTTCATCGGGATTCGAACTTTGATTCATTTAGAACGTTTTAGTGATAGGACATATATTTTTAAATTCTAGGATTAGTTTTTGGATTAGATTCACAAACCGTAAGTCCTTTTTCATATTTTTACCTTGTTTTCTAGGGAAATAAATTATTTTGTTAAATTTACAAAGCTTGTTGGCATCATTCTTTTCTTTGTTACTTTTGTACGAACCTACACGTAACAATATAACAGAGTAAAATTCTTGACACGGATGAATTGTATTATTTACTTTTTTACAAATACGAGAGAATCCTTCGGCCACCTATTATTGCAGATTACAATGCCTCATCTGTGGTCAGCCTCCCATTACGTGATGGTCACATGACTGGACTAAATGTAACAACTGCTCCCACTGGAGTGCGTTTAATGTGTGACGGAGATTTGTTGGTCGACGGTTAGCTTATTATCCCAGTTTTCGTAAAATTCAAGGCAAAATACTTTTCAACTCCTTTAATTAATCTTAACCGATAATTCTGCACTTCTTTGGAAAGTGATTTCTTCGTGACGATGCAACCGTTTCATTAAAAAAAGCAACTGCTTTCCAATAAAAATGTGCAATCTTCACAAACAATGTCACTTTTTGTATCAGGAAAACAATTACGCGTCCAAGCAAGCATTTCACAAAAAAGCTATTCTCTCTTTTTAAAAATCGATGTATCATGAGAAATATCATTTTTTTTTTTAAATCAAAAAATGTGCTTGTCCGCATCAACGGAAACTTTGCATGTAGAATTTTATGTTGTTTTATAAAAAAGGTAACTTTTTATCCTTAAAAATGTGCAGTTTTCATGAAAACTCCAAACTTTTTCACTAGAAAAATGCCCTTACACGTGGATGCAAATAGCTTATGAAAATTAATTGATTTTTCATGACGGAACTGTTCTATTTAGTGACGTTTTCTTCATGAAATATATGCAACTTTCCTGAACAAATGTACATTTTTCAAGAAGAAAAGGTGACTAGTGAGAGGAGTTACTTCATGAACAATCAATTAAGTTTTCACATGTTTGGCAAAAATGTTAACAAAAACTCTTTCGTTTGCCATGGAAAAGGTGCAGTCTTCATGAAGAATGTAGCTTTCTCACGAAAAATTGCCTGTCAATGAAAATTATTAACTTTTCTTCGTGAGGAATCGCTACGTTAAAGACAAGAAGGAGCAAACATACAAATCTCCCCTACGTCAGCTCCAAATTTACATTAGGAAGAAACGTGTAATCATTGTGTGTGTCGTTATCTCTCATGCTAAGAAATATTTACTAATTCCACTGTATCCTGTAAGTTTTGAATACTTATGTCGAGTCACGTGGAGTCTAGCTAGGATCTAATAACCGGTTTAAGACCGTACTAGATATTTCGCCTGCACGCATGTGCAACAAGCACAGTGGTATCTTACTCATGCATTTTGTTGGATACGTATTACATGCTTTTGTCAGAAAGAATGTACCATAATACTGTGTTATGATAACATTTATATAATGGTCCAATGAGTTGCGTTTGTTTTGCTGTGTCTGTGTACAAATTTTTATCTTTATGATTCCAAATTTCGAAAATTCTTCTAAAGGTTTTGTGTACTTTCTGGTCATTCCTCGGGGGGGGGGGAGGCGGGGGAGGTAGGAAGGGGTGTGTGCGGGGGTATTTATTATCAAAATTTCATGGCAATATTATGATGTAATTGTGTATGATAGAGGTCAAATATAAGTATAACCTATTTATTTTGGAATATGTTTTCATTCATTTCAAACCACACTGACCTGAATGGCTGACGTCAGAAATATATACTTTTTCGAATTCACCGAGTATGATATTTCTTAGATCAGCTTCTAATAAATGGGAATTTATTTTGTTTCATAACAGCTAAAGATGGCAAACAATGTAGTTGGAAACTTCCTGATGCAGACCTTGACCTTTCCTGTGACAGGCGTCCGGGAAGCACGTGCACTTATCAGTGTCGCACGCCATACCTCTCTCTTAATTCTCCACCAAACATTTTATGCCAGGAGACTGATTTGACGTGGTCTCACAAGCGGGTGTGTTCGTGTGAGTATAGCGCAAACGCAAAGACCATTTCAAAATGCAGTTTAGTTTCATCCCAATCATGTCAGAATTAGGTCAAGGCCGGAGTGAGTCTGTTCTGAGAAAGAATAAGTGACAAAAATAGAAGGTGATATTCAAGAGCGAGAACAGTTGTTGATAAATCAGACAAGAAAGTTTTTTGATTGGCTTATTTATTTCATTCATTCTATTGTCATACCTGTCATACAACTGATTTAACGTTTGGAAGAAGCAACTTCTTTGATCGCCCCCAATACGTCCAAGGAATCTAAAAATTTAAGTTTGGGGACAATGCAGTTTCACTTAGAGATTGACCGCACTGGTGGCCTAGTGGTTAGAGCGTCCGCCCCGAATGCGGAAGGTCGTGGGTTCGAACTCCAGTCGATTCATACCAAAGACTTATAAAAATGGTATTAACAGCTAGGCGCTCAGTATTGAGAGGTTAGTATTAGCACTGGCTGGCTTGGCATCAGGATAATGTGACTGGGTGGGACATCACGCTACATGTCTGCGGCATGATGCCCCAGTACTAGACATCACTTTAAACTGCCACACTGCAGACATTGTAGCGATATAACTGGAAAATTGTTAAAGCTACGTTAAAAATCCAAATATCACACACACACACACACACACACACACACACACACACACACACACAAAACTACGCACATATTGCGTGATTTTGTGGCTAATATCTCATTTAAAGTGGTGAAGAAAAGATGACCTCGGGTGCAAGAATTGTGTGTGTGCGTGCGTGTGTGTGTGTGATTGATTTGGATGTTTAAAGTAGCTTTTAACAATTTTCCAATCATATCGCTACGATGTCTGCAGGGTGGCAGTTCATAGTGATGTCGAGCACAGGGGCATCATGCCGCAGACATGTACCAGGATGTCCCACCCAATCATATCATTCTGACACCAAGCCGATCAGTCCTAACACTAACCTCTTAATGCTGAACGCCAAGCGAGTCAGCTGCTAGTAACATTTTTATAAATCTGAAATGAATCGTTCCATTTTGGAAAAAGCCAGAAGTAACAAGGAGCGAAATCTGGGTTGTATCGTGGTGATTTAGAGTTTAAACGCCAAGTGTTTGTAAAATCTCCATTACAAAAAAAAAACAACCTTGCATGTGTGTGCAGAGGTTTAATCCTGGTGCAAGATGCACACACCCTTCTGTAGGGCTGGTATACTTTTTCAAATAGCATCACCTAAAGTATCTCTGATTACTGTGACACAGTAGTATCCATTCACTGTGGCATTCTCTGGTACAAAGCGATTCAAAATTACTCTTTGTGTGTGGTGTTCTCTGGTACAAAGTGATTAAAATTACACCTTGTGCATGGTATTATCTGGTAGAAAGCGAATAAAAAATTTTAGTCATTTTGTGTAGTGTTTTCTGGTACAACGCGATTCAGAATTACTTCTCTGGTACAACGCGAGTCAAAATTATGCTTTGTGTGTGGTATTCTTGGGTACAAAGCGATTCAAAGTTTGTCCTTATGTGTGGTGTTCTCTGGTACAACGCGATTCACAATTAGTCCCTGTGTATGGTGTTCTCTGGTACGTTGCGATTAAAATTACTCCTTATGTTGAAAAAGATAATGCACATAACCTTTCCAGCAGTTTTGGTAAGACATGCTTTTTTAAGTAATGATCTCTTTGTCTCTTACTCCCGGGTTCGGAGCAACATATCCACGTTTCATCACATGTAATGATCTCATTTCAGAAACTGTAACTCCTGCTTTTGTACTTGATTGTTACCCATAAACCCATGTGTTCTTTATCAAGCATCCGGGTTCTGAACATGCAACAATCTCCGTGCTTTGCTAATTCCGTGGTCAGAATTTCCTCTATGCTTCCGTACAAAATATCAAAATTGTCTGCTACGTATCGAACAGTAATACGTCTGTCTTCCTTCACATATAAGTAGTATAGGTATTTTGAGGTTCCTCTCTCAGAGACCCCCTACCCCTCCAAAACGTTATACGTTAAAATTTTTGTCAGCAGCCTTTTTTAGCTTAAAATGATGACTTTCATTTCTGACAAAATTTGTTTTGTCGGGGTAGGGGGTCTCTGAGATAGGAACAACTCAAATACCTATACTACTTTACAGCCCTATACTATAAAGTTTAGACAAAATTAATTAGAGATTGAAAATATTATATATAATGTCATTCTGTCAATCAAAGAGACATGTTGGATTTGATCTGACAAATAAATTTTATAAGAGATTTAATTCTATCAAATCAGCCTCAAGTTATACTGGTATAAAAACTAAAATAATAAGCGATTGTATTAAAAAAGTTGGATATCATATATCACCAAAATAAGGGTCAGTATGGTTATTCGCGACTGAAAATATATGAGAATAGCGGGTTGGGCAGATGATGTGATGATATTTATTGACAATATGGTTGATATTTTATTTGATAATGATATTGCTAAAGCTATACAAAATAAAAAAAAATATTTCTAAATCAAAATGATAAAACATATTTATAAAACAAATTACAACACAACCCCATGTGAACTCCTAGGTTGTCAAACAACATCCTAGCAAGTTCAGGGGCATTTGAATTAATCCCCATGTGACCCCCTAGGTTGCCAAATGACATCCTAGCAGGATTAGAGGAAATTCGAAAGACGAAACAGACAGCACAGTTTTATACAACCCCATGTGACCCCCTAGGTTGTCAAACAACATCCTAGCAGGATCAGAGGTTACATATAAACTTATCCTAGGACAGCACACTTTATCCCCATGTGATCCCCTAGGTTGTCAAAGAACGTCCTAGCAGGATCAGAGGAAATTCGAAAGACGAAACAGACAGCACAGTTTTATACAACCCCATGTGATCCCCTAGGTTGCCAAAGGACATCCTAGCAGGATCAGAGGTTACATATAAACTTATCCTAGGACAGCACAGCTTTATACAACCCCATGTGATCCCCTAGGTTGTCAAACAACATCCTAGCAGGATCAGAGGTTACATATAAACTTATCTTACGGACAGCACAGTTTAACCCCATGTGACTCCCTAGGTTGTTAAAGAACATCCTAGCAGGACCAGAGGTTACATATAAACTTAATTCTAAGAACTTATCCTAGGACAGCACATTTTAACCCCATGTGATCCCCTAGGTTGCCAAGAACATCCTAGCAGGATCAGAGGTCACATATAAACTTAATTTTAAGAACTTTAACTCTAGGACAGCACAGTTACATATAAACTTAATTCTAAGAACTTATCCTAGGACGGCACAGTTATATATAAACTTAATTCTAAGAACTTTAACTCTAGGACAGCACAGTTACATATAAACTTAATTCTAAGAACTTTAACTCTAGGACAGCACAGTTACATATAAACTTAATTCTAAGAACTTTAACTCTAGGACAGCACAGTTACATATAAACTTATCTTAAGGACAGACACGTACAAACATGCCTTCTCTACGTTTCAACAGAAATTTTCACACTCCCCCATCATAATCAACCCAGGGGGTGCAAAATTACACCCACCAAGTGACATGGTGGGAGAGTATACAAATTTTCTACTGAAACATAGAAGGGCTGGCTACGCTCCATTAAATAATAAATTTTGGCATTAAAATCGCCCTCGCCGACAATTTGTCGGTCACGAGAATCGAACCACGGACCTCCAGCATGAAAATCCAACGCGTTAGCAATCGGCCACCGGACTTTATTATATATATATGTTAAAAAAATTATCATATAGTTACCGAACAGCATCACATTTTTTGATTTTGAAAACATGAAATTTTGTATTATATTTTTTGATTCTGAAAACATTATTATAAATAAATCGAAAAATACATGATTTTTGATTTTATATTGTACAGAAAAACTAAATCCTAATGTTTGCCTGAATTGCGACCACACAATTATCTTTGACAGCTAAATGACGGTTGTCAAGGATACTGGCTGAAGACGGAATTACTGCAGATAAATAATCAATATTCTGTATTACGCAGTTGGACTTAAGCGAGAATCTATAGTAAATATGTTATTTAAGTAGGACGAATTGCTAGTTATTTTCGTAAATACAGAAATGATCCAGGATTTGTAGGTCTTAAAATACTATCAGATTTACAAATCTATTATATTTCATTAGCAAAAAAAAAAATACGAAACAGAATATAATGCTATGTTTGATTGGAACAGTATTATCTCCCTTTTAAAAACAGATATGGTATACAGAGTTATATTTCTTGACCAACACATAATATATCGACGTTTGCTATTAAGTAAAATATGCTATTGTGATTATATAAATAAAATTTAATTCTACCAGATACTTTACGACGACATTAAAATAGTTCTTTCATCGCTATCTTACTGAGAAGATACTTACTACCTTTCACGTAAACCTTCGACCTATCTAGGTCTATATTAATTTTTGTATACTGGTATTGACTTATCGGATTATGCAAATTGTTATATTTCAATGCAAGCTCGTCTCGTAAACATTCGAGATAACTAAAGTATTTGCTGTCATCTGATTTGATAAGGGAGAGTTTGATTCTGTCAAATTTACTAAAACAAATATCTGAAATTTCATCTTTAAATTCAAATGATAATTGCTGGTTATTAACCATTATTTTTTTATATTTTGCTATTAACTCCATCTGCTAATGTTAAATTTTCAAACATTATTTCTAATGTTTAGACAAAATTACTTGTATAATGTCCAAGCGCTAGTGTGTTAATTCCGTCACTGCAATATCTTTTATCATCAAAATTACTTAGTCCCCGTTTTATGATCGTATCAGTTTCAAGTTTATGATGATTTGTTCTGATAACATTTGTTTTAATAAAACTGACGCTATTGTTTAGCTCCGCTTTAAAATCGTCAAAATTCATCATCTTTTTCACATATCCTCGAGGAATATCTTTTGCTTTTTTTGTAAGTTTATTGTCATCTAATATGACAGCATACATTTTGCTCTTTAGTCCAACAAATTCCCTAACTGGCATAAACATAAACTCATCTTTCATTTTTCCAATAACTTTTTTATTCGCATTATCTTGAAATCCACTACATGCTGGATAATCTGATAAATCGAACAGATTTTTATTATTGGAAATATCTTCATAAACATCTTCACATTTTATATTATAAACTAGCGAATCTGTATCAGTACATAGCAACTCTGAATCTAGCCACTGCTTTTTGGTAAAATTATAGTGAAAATCGTACATCAGCCACTTTGATATATCAAGTCCAGCTGCACCAACATAAATAGGTTTATTTAACTTTAAATTTGTCTTTCGTCGTTGTATTGCAACAAGATTTTCATTAAATATTTTCATACTAACAAAACCATCATCATTAACTAATTTATTTCTGCGACTTATATCATTAACAATTTCTATAGAGACTCTCTTGCGAATATTTTCCATCGTCTTACCGAACACCGAGTTGTTCATCAACTTGAAAAAGTTTTTCTCAGATTCGATTTTAGCCACAGCACGACGTTTCGTATTTAGATCAATATAATTTGCCATCCACTTCGACTGATTAAACTTTAGCACGCGATGGACCTTTCTCAGAATTAGTCCAGCATCTGCTGCTTGTTTTAAATTTTTGTAATGCATAACATAATTTCTTTTATCTAACAAATTTGGAACTAACTTATTAACAATCGAATTTTTTGCTGTTGTCGTTGCTCGTTGTTCAGGCGATAATAAACTATAATTAATCATCATTGACTCTGCGCAAAATGGATAATCGTTATGAAGATCATGTAGCGAACTAGGATAATCCAGAAAACTTCAACAAAATATGAAATATCGGAAAAATCGATATCAATTTTTCTCCGTAAATCTTTTTTAGTTTCTTTAAGAAATTGATCTGGAGTTATCCAATGAAATCCACTACACGGCATTGGTTCTGACATCGCATAACCATACAAATTATGGTCATCCAGATAAATGCTGTAACTCGATGGGAGATTTTTATCATAATTTTTTAAGTACTTGTTATTAGCAGCTGCATATTTTTTTGTTATAACGCTAATTCCGCCTCTGATACCTTTTTTAATAAAGTTAAACATATCGACATCTGTTAAGAGATCTAGTTCTATTTTGCTTGTTTTTAGTAGAGCGTCCCAAGATAATCCTGGAGAGGAATAACACCAACAGGGGTCTAATCCATAATTGCTATAGCTTACCCGACGAAAACTCTCAAAAACATCTGCTAGTAATAATACATCTGTTTTTACATATAGATCATGATAATCACCAAACGTTTTACAACTAAATTTATTCCAAATATCTTGTGCTTATTTATATTCGTCATCTGTGATATTTTTGTTTTTGAGTTGCGAGTAAAATTTATCTTTATCGGGAAGAGAAGTTTCATCAAATCTGCTCCAATCGTCGAGATACTCGTACGGAAAGATACCTTTTTTTGTCAAATTGATACAGTTTTCACCGAAGCAACATTTTAGGTTAGCGAAATTGCTACAACCTTTAACAAGCTCATCTAATGATGCTGCCATAAATTGCAGACTGTCAATAAAACGTAATTTACCGAGCGTCACCGACATATACTTTTCAAAATTATTTGGAATACATTTTATTACGTTATTTAATTTTAGTTTAGCTTTAATATTTTCATCACCAAAAGCTTCTACAATGATATGACTGTCATAGCCACGAAAGTTATGTAAAACTACGGGAATAAAATCTGGAGCATGAAATTTTAAATTACAACTGTTATGAGCTGCTCCACGATATTGGCCAGTCAAATGACTATGATCTCGCACCTTATCACGGGCTCCGTTAGAGTCTACCAACAACTTTTCACAACTATGACAATCAACTGCTTTATCAAAATCAAGTTGCTGTTTAGACGTTATTTTCATCGGAGCTGTTTTAAGTAATCTGTTAGAAATTTTATTAACTTCGTCTATTAAATTTTTTAATAGCCATACGGCAGGATTTTCACCTCTATATAACTTTATCGGAGTTGAAAATTTATCGTTAGCGCAACAAACTACTTTATAAGCTACTCCGCAAGGAATATGCTGTTGTATTTTTCTAGTACTGGATTTATTCGGATTATTTTCTGCTCCAACCACAGGAACAAGTAGACACTCGAAATCAGCGTAAATAACAAAAGGAATATTTAGTTTATGATTATAATTTTTAAATTTTAATATTTTTTCTTTTTTGCTAGGCATACTTATTCTTTGAACATGGACACAGTATTTGAGATGCTTCTGCAGTCTTTCATCGCTAGAAAAACCGTGCAAACATCTATAGCAGAAATATTTTTTATTTTTATTTTTACTGTACTGTTTGCCAACTACTCCGTTAAAGTTTTTTATCCAACAATAATGTCCTCGATAAAATAATAAATTTATTGTATTTTGCGTAGCATTTTCTGAGATATATCTCGGGTAAACGTTTTCTCGCTCATCTAGTCCGAAAACATTTACTGAGATATTGTTTTGTTTTTCAAACTTTGGTATATAATTTTCTGCTACTGGAAAAGTTATTCCTAAAAAATTTAGTTCGTCTTTGTACGGAAAAGACTTGTTAACGCGATCAGCATTTTTTTTCTTTTGGAAACATCGCAGAAAGAATAGACCATTGAAAACATTTGTCATTATCGTTTTTAACATTAATACATCATTTTTTTGTTTTTAATTTTTTGAAGGAGATCGACGTAGCCAGCGCTATTAGCGCCGCTGCCGTGAAGTACGTTATATTTTGATGTGTGAAATAAAACTTCTTTTATCATTTCAAATTTCCAACCTGACCCAAATGAAGTAAATTCTTCTAATTTTTTGTTTATTTCTTGATGTATTTCATCGGCGACCATGACAATGTTTGTTTCAGTCAATATTTTTCTCGATTTTGCTGTTAAATATGGTTCTGAAATTTCGCTGTCAAAACTTTTTGTTTCAAAAATTACATCAAGTATATCTTCAACTGCGTGTAACTTTGATAAAATCGTATGATATTGGACTATAAGTTTGATACTTTTACGAACCGCAAGTTCTTGAGCAATAACAGGTTGCAAAAGATGAAATAAATTTGTGGAGCTAAAATTTGCTAAAATTTTTTGATCATCGAGTTTGTAACTGTTATCGTAACCAGAAAATGCTGAAGCAATTTTTTCTGATTTGATAATGTTCTTTTTAGCAATATCTCGCAATTTTCACATTATATATATATAATAATATTTTATATTTAATTGAATTTTTTAAGATGTTTAATTAGAGATTTAAAAAACCTTATAGTATAATGGCAGAAATTTTGAGATATATCAGTATGACGGCGGAAGAGCAAGAAACTTATCATGTACTTATGAAATACAACTTATACGCTGCAAATATGTTAGGTTCTGTTATTAATATAGAATCTAAAAAATCTGTTGGTACATCATCAACACCAGCTGGTATGTTAATTTCAGTAAAAGGCGATGATACAGAAAGGACTAAAATGTTTAGAAAAGATTTTATTTATACTTTGTTTTGCGGCGATATTCCAGAAGGACAACGAGTATACAGAGCAAATGGCGCAGTTGCAGATGATAATATTGAAAATTTATCATTACAAAATGAATTTTAACCTCATCCAGTATTTGATTTATATGAGGCAAATGATAAGGGAATTATTAGACATATAAGAACAAAAAAAGTTATTGGAAATTTAGATAAAGATGGATATTTAAAAGTAATGGTACGTGGTATAAAAACTAATTTTGTTCATTGTCAATTTCATCGTTTTGTGTTTGAAACTTTTAAGGGACTAATACCTAATGGTTTAGTTGTTGATTGTAAAAATGGTATTAAAACAGATAATCATTTGGGAAACCTAGATTTAGTTATTCCAAAAGAAAACACAAGACGTGGAGCCGGTTCTGATGGTTCTAATTTTAAAAATCCGACTAAACAAATAATTTCAATAAATCTAGAAACTAATGAAGAAATGAAATTTAAATCAAAAACAGCTGCTGGAAAATATCATAAAATTGATGCAAGTGTAGTAAAATTTGTCGCTGATGGCAGAACTAAATCAGCAACGTCGATGTTGACATTTGACAGATTTATCTTTAGATACGATAATTAATAATATTTTCTATATCATTTCGACTAAGACAATTATGACTAAATTCCATGACATCGTCGCGATTAAATCGTAACGTCATCATTTTATTTGTATCGAGTTTTATTTTATCTGCTGC
Organism: Megalonaias nervosa; assembly: GCA_016617855.1. Taxonomy (NCBI): domain Eukaryota; kingdom Metazoa; phylum Mollusca; class Bivalvia; order Unionida; family Unionidae; genus Megalonaias; species Megalonaias nervosa. The sequence goes on from JAECUM010023325.1 coordinate 12,668, forward strand.
TGTTAATAAAAATCTGTCAGAATCGCCTAATGTTATCATAACATCAACAAAATAAAAACTGTTTCCCAACAAACAATTTCGAAATGCCTCAGCTAATTCTTTGTGATTTAGTATATTAACTCGCTAATGATATTTTATTTCTCCGAACATCTTATTATTTATTAATTAGACAAAAGATTATTATAATTATGAACTTAATTGAGAGACTGGCTAAACTAAATTCGGAAGATTTTGTTTCAGTTTCAAATTTTACATCAGAAAATATTACTAATGACAGATTTGCTGATTATACTGAAAAAGATATTTTGCATAACTATGACGAAGAAGAAGATGATGTTGTTGTTAGCAAAAAATATTTGAGCAGACCAACAACTGGACGATATGATGTTAAGTACCATATTGCTAAAAAAATTAATAAAATTTAATTTTACTGTTGCCGAGCATCAAATATTTTGGCAGCTTATAAAGCCCTTTTTAAACGTAAAAATAGCTGGACAACAAAGAAATGTAAAATACAATTTTATTTTTGTTAAAATATTTAATTTAATGCCAGTTGATGATGCAAGAAAATTACATTTAATTTCTTTATATAAACCAGTAAAATGTAAATCTGTACTAATAAAAAAAAGAAGAAATTTATATAATATTATTCAGTCGATGAGATCGACTTAGTTGGTACCCAACTATTAAATTTATCGCCATATCCACGCCATTTGACTAAACTTTTGTTGCCGCGCTTTTTAATAACTTTTTCAATAACAAATATATCTTGTTCTGTTTTCTGAAGTTCTTGCTCATAAAAACTGCCAGTTATAGGCTCACCTAATAAATCTTTTAACGAGTATGTAACTCGTATTGTTAAAAGTACTTTATCAACAACAAATACTTCTTCACTCCAGTTATGAGTATACCCTTTCTCAAATGTTTTTTCAGTCAAAGAAATTCTAACTTATCACCAACTTTAAATTTATGTCTGCGGTACATATTTTCGTTTGCTAATATTGGATTTGCAATCGCGTCGTTTGGCGACATTTTACTTTTGCCTAGCGAAATGGATCTGTGTTTCGTGTTATTATACTCGTCAACAATGTTTTGTAAATTGTCAATATATTTACTCGTATTTTTAGCTGTCAAATATTTGTGGATTTTTTCGTTGAGCGTGCGATTAAATCGCTCGACGATGACGCTTTTTCCCTCATTTCCTGTAACATATTTTTTAATGGTATTTTGCTCTAAAAACTGTTCAAATTTTTTATTAAAAAATTCTGCTCCATGATCAGTCCAGATTCTATTTGGTTTTCTTTCTTTGTTAACAATAATTTGTTTTAGCGCATCAATCATCGATGTCCCTGTTTTATCCGAAACGGGTATACTAAACGCGTATTTGCTAAAAACATCTACAACAGTAAAAAGATATCTCTTTGGAGCGCCATCAGCGCCAACGTTATATTGGGCTAGATTTGAAATATCAACTAAGTCTATCGCCCAGATATCATCAACGGCATTTGCGACAACTTTACGTCGCGGAAACATTTTTTTTAGGTCTGTGTAGCTCAGTTGCAAGTTTATCATATAATTCTTTTTTACCGAGACCAAGTTTATATTTTGCTCCAATAAAACCCTGGACCAGCCTTCGGTCAACACGTTCTCGCATATTTACAGGTTTCATATCACGAAGTTCGTCTAACATTACTTTATCGCAGTTGTGTTTATTTTGTTCGCTTTCTGGAAGATCAATATCTCTGTAGCAGATATCATGGCGCATTGCTATTGCGTCAACTTGATTGTAAGGCTCTTGTCCTGGCAGCGGATTATCGTTTTCGTCAAGTTGTTTATCAAGAGGATTATAAGGTCCAGTATATTTATGGCCTGGTAATGTCCAACCGCCTTTTGGTTTCGGCAATTTTCCAATAAATTTATGTATATCTATACCTGTTCCAATTATTTCTCTGTTTTTGCATTTCTGACAATATGTAACAATTTTATTTTGCTCGAGACACAAATCTCTATCTCAATCACAGTCGCATATCATTATTTATTTAGTCGTCTACTAAAATAATTTCTGGATAACCCGCTCAGGACAACTTTGTTTTTGGTAAAAACATACTTTTTTTTCTTCCACAGGTTGCACAAATACTTTTCAACATTATTCTATTATTTTTTGTTTTTTTCTGCTTTAGTTTTACACTTAAGACAATATATTGACATTGTATATCTAAGTTTAGATAAAATTTAATGCAATCTCATCATTAGCGTGAGAAGGTTGTTTGTCAAATTGCAAAATAAACTTTAAAAAATCTGGATTTTCGGTCATCTGTTTAATGAACATTATGCAATAAAATCCACAGGCAGAAGTTCCAACTGGTTGAATTTGATTAGACGAATAATTTATTATTTTCGTAAGAGACTTCGTCAGAGACTTTGTATCTTGTATTCTACTCATATATTTTTTTACTGCGTCGCTTGGTGGAATTCCGAACGAGTCAAAATAATTGTTATCAAAAACAGCTACCCAATGTGTGCCAGATCCGTCATTAAAATCTTGTATATTTATAACACACGAACCTGGCGTTGGTGGAATCGCCATAAGTTCATCTTTAGAATAAATTCCACTGAAATTTTTTACTTTTTTTAGTTTGTCAAGTATATCAAAATTACTTAACGCAGACTTTATCTCCTTGTTCCTGGCAACATTAGTCCTCGTCCTACTCCTAACAGATTTGGCTGTAGACTTCCCGCCAATCCTGCTAGTAACGGGGCTATTGGAATAAATCCCCCTTTTTGCCTCTGTCGTGTCTTTTTTTCGTCGTTGTCTTTCTTTTCGTCGTTGTCTTTTTTTTTCGTCGTTGTCTTTCTTTTAGGCATTATATTTATCAATCACATAAAATCACATAAAATCACATAAAATTGTTACCATCGATATTCATACGAAAATTTTCTTTATACCACTACCTTCAACTGCCTTTTTCGTTGCGCCAGATATTGCTCCAGACGCTGCTGCTAATCCTAATGTACCTAACACTGGCAAAAGTTTAGGTATTAACGTTCTGGCTATTACAGATAATGCCGGACCGAAGAAGCCGCCATGTTTTACCATTGCAGTTATTTGTGCAGCACTTAAATTTAAAACAAAAGGTTTTTTGCGATCGTATTTATTTACTTGTTTTTTGGTTAACATTAATTTTGTTAAAGTACCTTTTGCGTTAGGGTTGGCCTTTAATGATACTTGTCTTTTCTTTGCAACAGCAGCTGCTAATTTTTTAACTTGACCATCAGTCAAATATATTTCTTTTACAATATATTTTGTCATCTTATATAACGATTACAGATTAAACTTGTACTGACATTTTACCTCCAACAGAGTCAATTGTAACAAATCTATCGCTTATTACTAACGCATACACGTTTAACTGATCTGCTGGAGCTGGAGCTGCTCCTAGTGTCCAAGTAATTTCAATATCAGCTGTGCTGTCTACAGCTCGCTCGCTATGTTTACTAACATCAAAATAAAATATCGGATAAAGTGTACGAAATTCCTCTACTGATATCTGAGATCCATCTCCAACATCTTGATATTTTTGCAGTGCGTCGAGCAAATACATGTACGGTCTAGTAATATTTTTATTCTCATCATCTGCAAAATTACATTCTATCGCTCGCTCTGGGTATTGTTTTGAATTTATTCTAGCGTATATTCGTCTAACATCAGCGCTATCAAATATCGCATTATTTTGTTGTTGGTTATCACGTCGCGCTTGTCTCTGAAATACAACAAATAATTGCCGTGGTTTTTGTTCACTTGGTGTCGTTGTAACTCGCCATGTGTAGTCGGTGGTATTCGGAACTGCTGTTTGATATATTTTATGTTGCTGAAAATAAATTCTGCTTGTGTGTTTTTGCAGCATATAATTTAATTCCGCCATTGTAGTGATAGACGGAGTTATTCTTGGCATCCATAGTGCAAGTTTGTTTATGACAAATTGTACATCGGCTCCACGTGACCTAAACAGGCAGTTGTTTTGTTCTGATCGATCTAAAATAAGCGTATATTTAACTCCACGAAATACCTTATTATAGTCCCTGCAAAAGCCAAATATTGTACTTAGTGGCAGCATCATTGTAATTTGACATGATACTGCTGCAAGTGCCTTTTTCTTAAAATAACCTTCATTGTAACGTACACTTTTAAAACCTACTATATTATTGTTAACTATAGCTAACATTGCATTTCCATCAGCTGCTGCATCTGGTCGTGCTATACCAAGATTATCACAAGCAGTATTAAGTAAAACTCTTGTAGCGTTTACACCAGCGTCTGCAGCTGGTGGGGCTTTACCCAGCGCAGGAGCATAAACAATAAGAAAATCTCTCACATTTGCAGCACTTCCATCAGCATTAACTCCAGTTGCAACTGCTACTCTTGGAATAAATTCTCTAGATGTCGCATTTCCAATTCCAGTATCTTTAAACCACATCATATTAGTTGCAGTTGACCTTGAATAGTCGTCGGAAAACGATATAATATTTAAGATTGTACTTGCAACTTGTAAGTGATTTGAAATATCTTCGACAGTTTGATTGACCAGCTGATATTGAGCACTTTTAAATAAACACCAACCGTCATTTATAAGAGCTACTTCTGTTCCAGCTATAATTGCGACAGGTGGAACAGCTACTGTCATAATCCGGCCACGAACTTCCAACATTGCTTTATGAGGAAGTAAAAATACGCCCTCGTCTCGAGTATTAAATGTTCTGACGCCAGCCTTATTAGGTTCGTTAGAATTTTCATCAAGATATTCAACGTATTCGAATTCTGTTACTGTGTCGTCTGTGTCATAAGTTTCTGCTAAATCGAGATAATTTTTTACAGACATTTTTTTATTTATTAGGTTATACAAAATTATTGCGGTGTTGTTACTTTAGATATTAATTTTTGTATAATTTGTTCTCCTCGTGGTGATAAAAGTTTTTTTGTCGTTGTTATCATTGCTCGTTGAGGTTCTTTCGGTGGTGCGATTTCTGAAATAACTTGTTTGATTGTCGGTATACCACGTTGTGGATCGCCTTTTATTTTATCAGCTATTTTTTGCCCCACAGCAGTTCCAGCAGCAGATGCAGCTCCAGTTGCAAAAGCTTTTGATGCGTCAAGTGCAATTGGTGCAACTGTATGAGCTATTCCTGGAACATTTTCTATAATTTTAGCAAATATATTTCCCAAAAATCCTCCTACTATTTTTCTTCGATAAACTTTTTTTCTCTGTTTCATTATATCTGAGGTTGCATAATTTTACTTCCAAATCTTTTAGCTTTTCTTAAAAATATGTTTACTGTACACGTAGGTGTAAATAATAAGTAACAATTTCATTATTAAGATCTAACTATCTTCCAGACTGATCTGTCAACTGCATATTTATTTCTGTTATTTGATTTTCAACGTTTAACGGATAATAAATAACCTGACGTGGACTAATTTGCATAAGAGATCCCGGCTGAACCTCTGGTGAAAAACTGTATATCGTTTGTCCTTTACTACCTTTAGCTGAATAAGATCCAGATGCAGTAGAGCAATTTACCAATATTGCGTTTACGTCAGTTATATTTACTGGCAGTTGGCCGTCATACGTTTCGGGATTATCACGATTAAGAGCAGGATATATATAATTATAAAATCCTATCAGTGGTGCGATACTAGTTTGCGATACAAGACTAACTGTTATATCTTTTAATTTCATTCTTGCGCGTAACGTATTATAATTTGGTGCAAGCTCAAAATTATCAGTTATACCTTTATTTTTTGTTATAAGTTCTTTTATTATTTTATTTAGATCAGTGACATTATAAGCTCCTTGTGGAATTTTAATTGTTTTCCACGTGACAAATGGTGAAGTACTTATAGGAACAGTAAATGTAAATTCATCGTTTACTCCAGTTTTTACATTAGCCGTAGCATGCCAACAAGTGCAGGAAATTAGTCCAATTTCATATTGTTTTTCACGATCTATTTCTATTGGCGGAATATACTTTACAGAAAAATTTGCGCTATCTTTATCAGATTGACTAGAGTCTAGTAATAATGTTGCTGACATTTTTTATATAAAATCATTACACAAATTTATAAAATTAAATCGCCTTGATTTATATCAAATCGTGATGTAAAGTTCTGTATTCGTCAGATGTTAATAAATTTTCTGATCTCAAATTATCAAGTATGTCAATAATTTCATTGTCAATTTCAGCACCAACATTTCCAGCTTCTTTTGATGATATCAATAGCATTAATCTGCCTATCATTTCAGTAACTGATGAAAATATTCTAGCTCCAGTTCCAGTTTTTTCCTTTTCTAAAAGTTTTACTCGATTTTTATCAATTGCTTGAAAAAATTTCCTTTTAAAATCCCAGCCCGAACCAGAACCTTTTTTTCTATTGGTCTGTGCTGTTCTTCCAAGTACTAAAGCAATAATACCATATCTCATTCTATCATAAAGTGGAAGAATATTTTCATTTTCTATGACTGTGTTCAACTCATTTCTAGCAGTAACACCGTCTCTTATTATTTCATTTAAATCAGCAATAAATTTGTTAAATTCTTCCTCACCCCATTTATCTATATTATCAAGATCTTTCGTATATTTTTCTTCTAAAAATTTATTGTATTCATTTTCTGTTATCTCGTTATTTGCTTGTTTTATATACCATCGTCTTTGATCTTCAACTCCCATAAACTTTACCGTCAACTCGCCAACTCTTTCTTGTTCCTTTTTAATATCTTTTAATTTTTCTGATAAATTTGTTAAAATATTTTTAATCTCTATTGTGGTTAAATTTGTTAATCTTCGTTGAAGCGTTAGTGGATCATTTATTAGCCGATATAGTTCAGTTTGTCTTGCAACTGGATCAGCGATATTTGCTACAACAGCCTCAGCTAATCTTCTTTTTTCTTCTTCAGATCTCTCAATAATTCTTCCAGCAGTTTCTTCTTGTTGTTCTTTAACTAGTCCGAGTAAACCTTTTTCCTGTAGTCGCTTAAGTTCTTCTTCTGATAATGGTTTAGTTTCAGGTTGTTTTCCAAGTAAAGCTTCAGTAATTGGTTTGAGAGCGGCGGCTGTTGTTTCTGCTGCAACCACTTGGCCACGTCGTGCTTGCTGTACTTGCTGTTTAAATTTTGCCTGAGATTGCGCAAGTTTTTTTTAGATTTTCTATATGTTTTCTGTACTTTGCTTGTCTTTCCATTAATTATATACTATTTTGTATAAAAATTACTGTAGATATTTTTCAATACAACATCGAAATATTTTACTCGTATCATTTGTTAGTTTATCAAACTAAAAAAAAGTCATATTTATTTGCCGTTGCTTGATGATATAATTCAATAAATTTATCTTTTGTTACATCACCACATTGCTCGTTCGCGATATTTCTAACATTGACATTGTCAAGTCCTGGAAATAATATAAAACAACCAGTATTTCGCCTAATAAATCTGTCAACATTATAAAAACCCTGGGCGAGATAAATAGAATTACATTTTTTATTTCGCGACAGTGAAAAATATGATCTTATTTTATTGATTTCTTCGTTGTTTAGCGGAATATCATCAAAAACAACTATCTTGTGTTCGGACGAATCAAGCTGATTAACTGGAATGAGTTCTTCTGGTTGTTTGATAATAAAAAAATCTTCGCCAGCCTCAAGATCATTACGAAGTTTGTCATTATAATTGTTAAGTAGCTCGTACTTATCTTGCTGCGACAGCAAGTTAGATAAATCTGGTGGAACTTTAAGCGGCAACTTAGATATGTCAGGGAAAAAAATTATAAATTTGGAGACTAGGTATCCACCAGCAAACTTAAATCAAACTCAAGCGGTAAGTTATTTGCAGTTAAAGTATGTTGATGATAACAAACTTGATAAAATAGGTGGGACAGTTACAGGTAATATTATCATGTCAGGAAAAAAAAATTATAGACCTTGGAAACCCAGCTGCAGAATCAGACGCAGCAACAAAGAAATACGTCGATGATCAAGAATCTAAGTATGTGCTAGTCAACGGTGGTATAATGCGCGCATTTCTCAGCATGAATAATAATGGTATTAATAATCTCAGAACACCAGAAACAGATTTTTGACGCTGCAACGAAGAAATATGTAGACGATAAGGAAATTCCTATTACAACTTCGTTAGCTACAATCAATAATGAAATGACTACACTAAATACAAATTTTACTAATCACATACAAACGTTCTTAAATTTTTGTAGAAATATAAACAAATCTATTAATGAATTTTTTGGAAGTCCAGCGGTTGTAGATATTAGACTCGCTGACATTAACACAAAACTAAACGATATTGTTAGCGGAATTCCTGGTATCATTGAAAAAACGAATCTAGTAACAGAGTTACTTACTAAAATTCCTCACAAGAAGATCATCAATGTGGTATACACAGTAGCAACAGGATATGAAACATGGACATTTAGCAACACTATCGAACATACCGTAGAAGTATCTGGGTTATACAGGCTATCCGTGTACGGTTTGGAAATTACTTCGATCACTTCATCTTATAAACTACCAAATGTACATTCTAATCCTCTAGTGATAGAGCTATTTAGGGACATCAAAGAAACATTTACGTTAACATCAAAGGAAATACTCCCTAAACATTATTTTTGGTGTCTAGAATTCATAGATGAAATATGATTAAAATCAAACACAGGGACTGGCACTATTGTATAAAATATGTAAACAAATATTATATAAATGAAAAAAAAAAATAGTTGATTTTAATCATATTTCAGAAAAAATTCCAAAACAAGATGTGGACGCTCTAATGCAATATTACAAATATTATCATAAAAAACTTTGGTGCGTAAAAAATGTTACAAATACTATAACAGAATACTTCGAGTGATATCATATTTGCCACTGTTAATGACTAGCTCTGGTATAATTTCAAGTGGAGCATCATTAAATCCGTTTTTGTTAATAATATCTGGTGTCGGTGTTTCTCTTGCAACAGCGTGTAAAAAAATTGAGCCTCGTCTTGCGACTAAAAAAAAATGCTTGTAAAACAGCAAGTATCACCTATAAAAAATTACTTGATCAAATACGATCTTATTTGCGGGGTATAAAATATGATATGGACGATTTAATACGCGAGTTCCGTATTATTGACAGTATGTTAACAGATATTCTACCAATGAGAGTCAGCAGATATGATAAAGATTATCATAAAATATGGGTTACAACAGTAGATGTTTAATTTTGTACAGCTTTAGCAATATCATTATCAAATAAAATATGAACCATATTGTCAATAAATATAATCACATCATCTGCCCAACCCGCTATTCTCATATCATTTTCAGTCGCGAATAACCATACTGACCCATATTTTGGTGATATATGATATCCAACTTTTTTAATACAATCGCTTATTATTTTAGTTTTTATACCAGTATAACTTGAGGCTGATTTGATAGAATTAAATCTCTTATAAAATTTATTTGTCAGATCAAATCCAACATGTCTCTTTGATTGACAGAATGACATTATATATAATATTTTCAATCTCTAATTAATTTTGTCTAAACTTTATAGTATAGGGCTGTAAAGTAGTATAGGTATTTGAGTTGTTCCTATCTCAGAGACCCCCTACCCCGACAAAACAAATTTTGTCAGAAATAAAAGTCATCATTTTAAGCTAAAAAAGGCTGCTGACAAAAATTTTAACGTATAACGTTTTGGAGGGGTAGGGGGTCTCTGAGAGAGGAACCTCAAAATACCTATACTACTATATACGTCCACACAATCGACTATTTCTTTCGAAAGAGACGTCCTTGGTCCATCTTCGCTAGCCAAGGATCCGATATGATAACCCTATCTATACCTTGGCGTATGGAGCAGATAGTTCTGTGCTTCGGGTCCATGAATTTCATTGGATGCGGCGGCAAGCCGCCTCATCCAATCAAAACGAAGTTGTTCAAATTTGAACACTGTTCCTACATGGCTGAGACAAGGGGAGCACACAGCTTGAATGGACTGATAAATAAGCAATTTTCCACTGCCGGTCCGTGTTTGTACAAATACCTTTCACTCAAATTCACCTGTAATGGCTTCCCTCTGGTACATAGCCATACTCTCGATGTTAAATTTACAAAGGATCCTTTGTAGGCAATGTGCCTCCATTTTCGGCCGATGTACAATGCACCACTGTTACACGCTATTGGTTTGTTGGCTTTACATACTATGGGAGGCAACTGATGAAATCCTATAGATGTTGCTAGGACAAAGCACTAAAATATCTGTTCGATCCGCCAAGGTGTAGATAGGATTATCATTTCGGAACTTCGACAAGCGAAGATGTCCTTGGCCTAGCTTTTTTATATTATCTTTAACTGTCTTCTTTCCATTATTGAAACATTTTATCCATCGACTGATTCAAGATTTATCAAGAGCTTTAGGTCCATAAATATCATCTTAGTCAGCTTTCTGTGAAAAAGATCTTCCTAATTTTCATAAAATGTTATAATCACTCTGTTTGGAAACAGGCTAATCTGCCATTTTGCCACCGCGTCTACATATATGACGTTGGGAAGACAACGTAGCTAAGCCTGTGATGACATAAAATTTTATCACTTCCTAAACTGAAACATTTTCAATTATATGCGGGCAAATATTTATGAAATTGGGTTGCTTTGTCTGGACGATACTACATTTGCGCTATAACCTTTCTATCAGCCCTTGTACAACAGTTAATTTTTAAGATAGTTATGCATTAAAAATTAAATTTAAATTTATCTGATTGTAGAAAATATTCTTACTAATAGTTATCTTTCTTTTTATTTTCATCAAAATTGGTTGTACTAACTTCCATTTAGTACGATGCAAACTGACAATGTAAAAATGTATTATTTGTTGTTGTTTCCTTTTTTTAAAATACACTTTGGTTTTGTTCTGCTCTGCAAAAATTAGTTTCCCAGATATGCCCAAAGACCACGCAGAAACCGTAATCCATGAATTCTGATTTAAAATGCATACTATTCAAGTGCGTTGACTGTCGGCCATCTTGCTTCGATCGTTGCTGAACCGATGATACCCTCAGAGACAGTGTCATTAAATTATTTAGTGAATGAAATTTTAAAAAAATGATAGAATAACGGCCCATGGTATAATAGATTTTCGCCTAAGTTGACAAGGAGCTTTTATGTTTCTTTGCATAGTGGTACTAAACGTCTTAAATAAAGTCTACCATGCACGAAAGCATCTTGCTAAACCGTCTTGTAAAATACGAAACGACCTATTTGTGAGCAACAATAAAGTAGGGTACACAATATAAATCTTCCATGTTGATTCTCAAAACTTTGTGGGAATTTGATAGAAGAATGGAGAATATTCTTTTTATTGTCATCGGCAATACAACAAACTATATACAATAGTAAAATACTAATCACATTTTCTGAAGTAAGCTGGCCAAAACTTCAAAGAAAATTTTGTAATGAATTACATTACCTTTCCAACCCGCCATTGCAGTAGAGTTAGTGTGGGGCAAAGGTGTATTTTTTTTTTAAAAAAAATCTTTAATACCCTATTTTAGTCTGAATTTACATAGGAGTATTGGTAGGTTTGCATTTGTTAAAATAATCATGCACATACAAACACATACAGAAATCTCGGAGTGCTTGCATTACTGTCAAATTTTACGCATTTAACTTTTATCTGTTTTGTTTTCTTTCATTAAAATATTTCATATTATGTCGAGCGTTATCAACGGTTCTTTACTTTAATCACTGAGTTGTTTAGCAACATGGCAAACTATTTAAACTTACTTCGATGAATGAAGAGAATGAAACTTCCAGACAGACCAGTTCTTTGGTTTGTGGGATTTCGAAATTTTTCAATACTTGATAGGCTATACAAGCCGGCGCACCGGAAGCTACAGGCAAGCTTTTTTCACATACCCACATTGGCCGAGTCGAGACTCGAAACCACGCTAACAGATGTGAAAAGTTTGGGATCTGTAAAGGCGAGCGCCTTAGACCTCTCTGCTACCCAGCCCCTCCCCTATACGTCACTAACAACAGATGTTTGTTGACAGATAGGCAAAAACGTCTGTTGTGAACGGAGTGAAATATCGTGAGACAGATGTAAAAGTATATTGAAGTTTCGGTCCTTTGAGGGTCTTCTTTACCTAGTAAAGGTAAACACGCCTTGTGAGCACATTATTTGTTAATTTGCTATAATGAAATGATATTGTAAGGAATATATTCGGCAATGTCGTTCCTTCATGTAGTTTTCCTATTTATTGTTTGCTCAAAAATATTTTGTAACGCAATGTAACTTTATTTTAGTGCACAGTATCATGCAAATGTGACACTAATTATTCACATGTACCATTATACATAACAAATACCGGCAGTAGCGGTTTGGTATAAAATCTAACTCTCTAAATGTTTATACATTTGCTTAGATTAAATCGACGAAAAAAGCAGCAAAGCAAATGTAAATAAGTTCTTCATGTTTTCTTCGAAGTTACGTGAGCGAGATTTTATTCACATTTTAAAAAAATGTAATACGTCTATTGGATAATTCTAGAGATTGTCATCGGAAATGCAGATGCTGTGAACTTTATGTGCTCCATATTGACAGAGTCACGTGATTTCCAGACGGTAAACACCGTGCAGCTGTTGAGCACGTTGACCTTGCCGCGAGCTGTACAATGGATAACGAGAGTTGATAAATTACGAAGTTTTTTCGTATCTTCAAATAACAGAATATGTCAATAAATGCAGAGGAAATGAACATTTTAAACGTGGTTATTAGTTGTTTGTGCAGAAGAATGACCAAATAATGCCTTTATACATGTGGAAAATAATACAATCCATGTGAAGGCTAAGTGTTGGAGAAGTCTCATGACAAACGAAAACCCACATGAACTGTCTATCAGATCAGTTCACAAGACAGCCAGGTAATTAATGGAGTGTGTATATGTATTGCTGGGTAAGTTTGTAATTTGTTTATATTCCAATAAACAGAAACAGGATATTACAGAAACACATTAAAATATATGTAACGCGACTGGAATAATTTGAAGTAAGCTCTTTCTTTCCAATTTCGCCACCATCACTGGATTGGAATGTTCCATGTTTTACGGAGGTGGTTCGCACACTGTATTTATCAACCTCCATCTCGAACAAATTACTTACCCGGAACAATTTCTGAAGGAAACATACAGCGCCCTGCTGCAATTATTCCCACTGGTGGTGAGCGCGAAACAAATTATTAACACAGTCTACCATGTCCTGAATTCTTTGATAACTAAGCTTCAATCACCTTTGGACCATCCCTTCCGTTTAATGTCGCCTCAGAGGGTGAAATTATAACAGTGCTTGCACGGCCAGCACAAGCGCAGGCGATGACACCATCTTAAAGGTTGTTTCACAACGGATATAGTATCATGTCAGTCAGCGGTCTCCACGTAAACGTACAGTCGTCTGAATTTTCAGCCTCTCTAACCATCTTCGGCTTTCACAATTATAACTCGAGCTACACTTAATAAAAGACAAGAAGAAAGGAAGGCTAATGGGGAGCGAACAGACATAGGCAAGGAACAGGAATCGTTGGTATTTGCGGCTATGGTGAAAACCCACATGAACTGTTTGTAGAGGTCAGTTTACAAGACAGCCAAGCAACGTGTTGGGGATGATGAAGACCATGCTATTTCCAGTTCGAGTGACGTCATGCAAACTGACGCCTTCTTTGTAATCACAACAGTCTTATTAGCATACTAGAAGTACGTGTTCACAAGGTTCTTCCACCTTAAAGATCTATTAAACTTTCATATCATGCTACTTATAGAGCAATTAGAAGAATGTTGCTATAGCCAAACCTGCAAGGTTCAAGAAATTAAAACAGTCTGAACAACAGCAATAAGTACAAGCGCGCAGTAAACACGGTTGATGCAGTTGACGCTACATTGACGGCCGTGTCTCTGGGCACCAATGTGGCGGAAACTGGAATATTGTTAGCGCTTATTGCTCTCCCCCCCCCCCCAATTGTGATTGTACTTGAAGCACAGCTTTAAAGTGTGGTATAATTTCATGAAAGCTAAAATCCCGATGAAACCCACGTCTGAGCTGAAACAAATCTCAACACCATCGCAGACCATAGAGAAAGAGTTCAAGCTTATAATCGATGAAGTCAACAAATACGAAACTATGAAAAATTAAATACGTGCATCGTCGCACAAGGCATACATATCGGTTGTAATCGACCAGGTGGCAAACACACCCCACCCCACCCCACCCATCCACCGACCGCATAGCTCGGGAGCAGATCATGAAAAATCTATCTTGAAATTCATAATAAGATGATTGTTATTTGTAGGAACGACAAAACGACATTACCGTCCGAATGACATTTTTCTGAATCAATGCCTATTCCCAGAGTACCTCCAGCATACTATGCGGTTTTTTATTAACGGGTGCGTGTTACCAAAGTTCCTTACTCTTTTATTTTCGCCTGCATTTTCAGTAAATTCAAAACAATGAATGATAGCTGCCTCATACTTCGTCGCCCTCATCCGACATGGTCTCCAGATTTACAGTAGAATGTGGACTACCAATGTCACTGTCAATATTTGTTGAAACAACTACCCGCTTGGATGCATTAATTCCAATATCAGCTACAAACAAGGCTGCCACAGTCAAAGTCGCCAAAGGTACAAAAGGAGGCAACAAAAATGCATTCGTTGCACAGTTTAACCATAATGCTCAAAAATTTCTATGATAAATGAAATAAAAAAAAAGTACACGCAGAGCGAAGACAGCAAGGTTTTGTAGCGGAACCAGGATAAAACCAAGGGCTGTTAATTTGTAAAGATGAATTTGAAACCAGGTAATAAACATGAAGGCAAAGCCGCAAGTTTATGACACTAAACCAGTACATTCAGTGAAAACGGCAAACTTTATGACTTCTTTTTTCCAAAACAATGCTACTTTTTGCGATACATTATTGTACAGCATCATCTCCGAAAGAAAGTTTGCAAAAATCTTAAATCAGTACAGAAATGTTGTCATGCAGTTGTTGTCATGTTGTCAATGGTGAGCTTTTAATACAGTCTTTTCCATACCATACGCGTTTAGCAAACTTAACAAAATACGTCGAGATCATGTCAGGAAGAATCAGCAAAATCAATATCGGACTACGTGTTTGCTGGTTCAGTGTCCTGGTGAACCCATAGCGCACCATACCCTGGTTGCTGCAATTGGATTGGTCGTCTAGAGACGACCTTTCCTAAACATTACTCTCAATCTTGCACATCTTTTTTAAAATTAATTATCGACATGGACTCCCCTTTAGAAATGAAAAAACCAAAATAAAACAAAATACCAAATAAAAACAAAACTAAGAACAAAAGCCAAAACAAAACAACAACAGACAACACAAAACAGCAACAACTGACAAACAAACGCCACTTCCATGCAAAAAATATTCAACACGAAAGTTTTCTACTGCTGTACATTGCATAATTATACATACAACACTAATATTCAATTTATTTCTCAATCTTTGTTTTAGTTACAGATCTGATCGGTTTTATCACCATGTCTTTACCGCAATATAAATCAGTCGACTGCAACCAAGATGAAGATAACAAAAAAAAAAAAAAAGCAAAAACAAAGTCTAAATGTAAAGACATGCTTCGAGTTAATACAACATGGAGATGATAATTAACAGACTGGTTTATATGATTGTCAATGTTAACAGACTGGTTTATATGATTATCAATGTGCTTACGTACGTGCTTTTGCCGATGACATGTGGACCTTTCGGGTCACCAACTATCATATAAAACTTATGGAGAGATCACGGTCAGTACAGTGAGTTATTGACATAACATTTGGACACTGACCCTTGACCTCTTTGGTCATTCATTGTATTAATACATCACCGTGTGAAAATATTTTAAGGTAACCTAGTCCTATGTGGATTAAATTTATCGTGTCATAAATGTAATTTTGACAGTTGACAGTGAAGTGCATAAGAGCTAGATCTTTACTAAATAACACCAAAGAGAGCAAACATTCTACAGAGATCTCGCTGAGTAAGCATGTAGACAAGGGACTATAGGCCCGCCAGTGTGACGAACCAGATGACTAACTGATATAACCTGAGACTGGTGATGTGATCATGTTCCAGCTGAGAAGGTTTGTGACTTTTTAGAAAAGGAGCAAAGTTTATATTAGTTTTAAAAATTCGGATTTGTGTTTTTAGGAATTTAGCAAATTTGCATTTTATCTTTCTTTTGTTTACTTTTTTAAAAAATATTAAACACCTAAAATCTATCAGCACTGAATAGCCATGACTGTTTTGCCGTTAACCATTTTATATCTAGTACTTCTGCAGCCAGCTTATGTAGCGTTCCTGGTTGAGTTGTGTCCTCATCGCCACTATCCTCTACATGAATAAACTGGACGTGGTCTTCCTAATGGAATCAAAGGGTCTGCTAAATTGGGGGTGGGGGGTATGTACGTGCTTACCTTTTGGAGATTGCGTGACCTGATATTGCCTATGTCTACATCAGTCTATCTTAACTTATTTGCTCGAGTCTGTCCTTTATTCTCTTTGTTTATCTCTCGACAGAGTGATAAAGCTGCTCCCTCTTATAAATGTAAATGACGCAATATTTTCAACAATTCCTGCATCACAAAACACGTAACAAGAATTTCGTTTTACAAAAACGAAAGTTTCTAAAGGTTAAGTTTCAGCTATAGTTGTAAATAATCAACTGACAGACAAATGTTGGTACGTAGCCATTGAATTTATTAACGTTTTATTTATTTATTTATTTATTTATTTATTTACCATGTTTTATATTACACGTTTTCATTTATTTTAGCTGTAAATTGTCCACGATTTTTCCCTGGAGGACAGATATCCGTTCTCTGTGACCTGTACGAAGGATCGACGTGTCGTGTGCAGTGTGATGATGGATACATAGTGACGAATAATTCTTTGCAAGTGACGTGCTTCCCATCAGGACACTGGCGTCCTAATCCAACCAATATATGTCAAAAGAGTAAGCAAAATCATCACGGAACCTGATCAAGAAACAAAAGTAAAGTTTTTCTGTTTATATTAATATAAAAAACATAAGAAAAACCCTAGCATAACCCTGGCGATTTGGTACTAGAAATGCAAAAGAAAATTAATATTCATGGGAAAAGAGATCTAGATCAATTGCATTAAGAAATAGTCTAATTTTTCTCGTTCTGTCTTCGTGTTCTCTATGTATGTATGTATGTATGTATGTATGTATGTATGTATGTATGTATATGTATGCGTGCGTGCGTATGTATGCATACCTATATCAAGTACAATTGAAAATAGTGTATGCAGAAGAAAAATGAACTTAACAAATCACAAAACGGACATATTTTCAATTACAATTCAGTTAATTTGTCACTTTTAGAGGCCCGATACCCACCAATTTACAAGGATGGTTCCATAGATTACAGATGCGACAAGTATAGCGGATCTACGTGTTTATATAACTGTGTAATGGAGCAAATTTTTCTGTCGATCTCGGTAGAATACATTTAGTTGGACACGTGTACGATTTAATTAGATTTATGGAGTTCTGCGCACGTTAAAATGCCATAACGCACGGACTGGTACAGTCTCTGTCACGAGTTTAGAATTTTTGATTAAGGCTACGTTTGTTTAAACTGACCAGGAAGGGGTCAGATTCTGATCGGTATGGAAAACTGTCATTTCTTAAAGTTACCAGGAATCAGTTGGGTAATCAAGGTTTGCCAGACGAACTACATTGTTTCAACATTGTTCGGGCGGGAAGTGTATTTCATTCAGATTGGTCACGCTGTGAATGGGGCGTGGTTTCACATGAAAAACTCTCAGTTTAAATGTGCAAATAGCAAATTTTAAAATCAGTCTACGCTTTTTCCTACAAGAGGGAAGTTGAAAAGGGGACTCCGAGTTGAATTTAGAAGAAATTCACTCGTAGAAATCATCCAGGGAAAGGAATTGTCTGGAAAAATTGACAGACACGTTCTGGAAGTAAGAGCTTGGAAAAACAAGGTATTTGCAACAATCTTATGTAATTCATTGATACTACTATGATGATTTGTTGGATTTATTTCAATGTATTTGCATGGATTTATTTGTTTAAATTCGTAGATTTAATTTCTTGATATGGTATACTTGTGTTGAGTTCGTTTATCTGAGTCCGTACAATGATATTTTTCTTTATATAAACATTGACGACTTGTTCAACTTATAGTTTCGTTTATTAGTGGAAATTATGTATTTAGAATTTTATGCCTTATTTTAGTTGAGCTGCAAGAATCCGTATGAATTCTCCGACCTATATATGAATTCACGTATGATAACCACTTGATTGTGTATAAATACAGTACTGCAAGAAATTTCATTCATTTGTGTAATTGAGACTAGTCTGGAACTAATGTCTTGTTGGGGGTGTTGGAATAGCCATTTAGTTGACCATTAATTTTGTGAAACGAGGTTGTTTACGGTCTGTCATGGCCAGTTAGACTAGATAGCCGTAGAATCTGTTTGAAATTAGGATAGAATTTATCTGACTTAACGAGAGGGGGAAGGTATTGATCTATTCCCCCAGTATAATGTGACGGAAGATTTAGGTTGTTTATTTTTGTTATTTTGGAGGGGCCGGGATAGCTCGAAGTTCTACGTTCTACGTTCTACACTCTACGTATTACGTCTTACGAACGCAAAGTGGACACAAAGTTGGAAGGGGCGAAAGGGACGAGGCATCTGTAAATTTGGAAAAGAAAGTCAAAAGTGAAGGAGACCCAGGCTTACCGGCACAAGGAAGTCAAAAGTGGAGAAGACCCAGACTTACCAGCACAAGGAAGTCAAAAGGGATAGTCGCTGTGGAATTCGGACTGAATCAAGACCATCAGGTTATGAAACTGTACAGGGCAATGTTTTCGATATATTTCACGTGATCTAAATGATGATTTAAATTCTATCACTTATCACATCGGCTATTGGTATCATTATGTCTAGGTATTTGAAAATTCGTGCAAGAAGTTAAGTCACAAAGAAAGAAGTGTATCTTTCAATCGTAATGTATTATTATTACTTTCGTTTATGAACTTTATTGTTAGAAATTTTGATTAAATTTTGTCTTTATTTGTAACGGGGGCTCGTGTTATTCTGTTCTATATACCTGCTCAGCTCTTTATTTATTCCACCCGTAATTTTCTCAATTTCTATTGATATTTTCTCGTCCCGGGCAAATTACACCGTCGGCGATCACCTCTAGATAACGATAACCAAAACCATAACACCCACCCCAATAAAGCTGGTAGGGAAAGTATGACAAACTGTAACCAAGGTTTCACTAAGTACGTGGATCACGTGTTAGTCACGTGTCTTGATAGTGGCAAGTGGAGCACTGACCTAACTGGAATTTGTGTAAAAGGTATTTTGTTTTTACAAAAGCAATAATAAACATTTTTTGTAACTCTCTCTCTCTCTCTCTCTCTCTCTCTCTCTCTCTCTCTCTCTCTCTCTCTCTCTTGCATACAGGAAACATGCATTAACATAATGTATTTACAAAGCATGTTTTTATGTACAATTAACAATAGAACATCTCAATGAGATAGAATCTAACAATGTTTTAATGTGGAACAATATTTTTCTTTGAATTGCTCTGTTCTAAGTTTATGTAGGCAAGTGTTCGAGAAATATATGTTTAAGGATATCAGAGGCGTAGTTCTATTCTTCAAAATTATCCATTTCAAATAGGGCAATACAAGTAAGCAAGAATAAAATTACGTCTTAAAATCACAATATGCTGAATTTGAACTAAAAATATTGTCTGGACTTAAAGATGAGTCATGAATCTATTGTTCTAACTGTCTGCAATGAACGTCTGATTAAAAACTGAGGAATCATGTCTTAAGTCTAGTCTAGTCTAGTTTAACTTTAAGACCTGTGTTGTTGAAACTGTTGCCCGATATCATAAGAAAAAGTCCTGACCTTGTTAGATAAGTCAGCTGGGTCAGTGGCGTCACTAGGGTTAGTATCACCAGTGCGGTAACTCATGGTGTCACCCCCTTGGACCTCCTTCCTGCACAAAAATTCAAACATTTTATAGACAGTCATGTGCGGTAACTCATGGTGTCACCCCCATGGACCCCCTTCCTGTCACCCCCGCTGACGGTGTCAACCGGTGCGGTCCGCACCCCCCGCACCGCCCTAGTGACGCCACTGAGCTGGGTATATGTATTTCCTGCACAATTTCTGTAAAACTATGATATTACACAAATTTAAAATATTCGCAAGAAAAAACCTAACGTTGCGGAATTTAAACTAAATATTTTGCGATTTTTTTCATTAAAAATTCAATCGACTCCATAGGCAATGGGATAAAGAAAACAATCACGATGTTATCACGTGGAGAAAAATTCTGTAAATGTTCCCAGCAAAGGCAGCCACAGTTTTCGTGCAGCTGGAAAAGTATTGTGTATTTTCTGACCGTGTAATATCAATGTATCAGATCAACGATTATTATATCTTAAATTTCAGATGCTCTTTGCCCGTCATTTGTCCCAAACGGATGGATATCGTCCGACTGTAGCAGGCGTGAAAGCGAAACCTGCAGTATAAATTGCAATCTAGGATATACACTGAGTTTACCAGGGATGACGACAACATGTTTGCCCTCTGGGAGATGGGATGTCAATCTGTCAAATATCTGCGTGTTTGAAAGTAAGTAGCTTTATGAAGCGGGTGGTATGTACCGGTAGAATTAACTTTGTCCGTCCGTATGTGCGTGCGCCAATGTCTCCATCCTCTCTGCTTCGGTCCTTCAATACACCTAAAAATACCAAAAGTCATTCCGACCCATCTTGAGCAGAAGATGTACCGAACACCTGAACTTGAAGAAGCTGTTTCCTATTTTATATGGTTTATCAACAGTACTGACACCAACGAGTTCACTTTAAAGACAATTTCAAATATAGCCACGAAAGGTAGCAAGTTCCTTTGTTCTCAGGTCGGTTGTTACATACTACAGGTAATCCAGAGTGTATACTGTAACGAGGAAAACCCATGGATTTTAATTTTCGTTTCGTTAATATAATTTTCGTTTCATTAAAGTTTATGTTTTGATTTGAAATGTTTGGCGGGCTTTGTAGTGCCATCTAGAGTCTTAGTTTTTGGGTCACGTGATTCCGCCTGGGTGTATATATATATATATGGGCCAATTGTGGCTGTAATGATGGTGTGTTACGAAGTGGTATGGTGTGAAGACGTCCCCTTGCAAGTGCAGCAGGATAACCACCCCGTCGGAGCAAGCACATTTGGTCGACTTGTCGACCAAAAGACCAGCGCTACAAGGCTCGTCCAAGTAACGCAGGGGTCTTGGGACAATACACGTTTTGGCTGAAGATAACTCTTTTTTCATCATTTCGCATTGTCGTCTCTCCGTCGATCTCCATCAGATGACGACGCGACTCTGCGACGCAGTCGGCGACTCTGCCACCAACCTTACGGCCAAGTGGGTGACCAGAGGAAACAGTAGGCAACTCGGCGACCAGAGGAAGACCCAGTCTGCGACTCTGCGACACAGTCTGCGACTCTGCGAGCAAGTGAGCGACACAGTCGGCGACTCCCCGACCAGAAGAAGGCACAGCTGGCGACCCAGTCGGCGACTCTGCGACCAAATGAGCGACCCAGTCGACGACTCTGCGACACAGTCGGCAACTCTGCGACCCAGTCGGCGACTCTGCTACCACAGTCGACGACTCAACGACTCAGACGGCGACCCAGTCGGCGACAAGAAGCCAGGAATGAGACGGTATCCCGCTGGGATAAAAATCTGTCGCTCTCTCAAGTGCCAGTCCTCAGACAGATTCAGCGGGGTATCACTCCAAATACAAATACCTATCCTAAAATAGCGAGACTCGGAGTAGTGTAGCCGAGGGAGTTTTCTGCTACAACACATTGTGCATGGTGACATTCAAGATGGCATCGAGGCTTTGGCCTTAATTGCTTTTAAGAGGTATTACCAATGTATCAGGCGAACACAGACAATGTTTGGAATTTCTTCTTTTTTTAAAAAAAAAATAAAAAAAACCAACATGGGATTATGTAAATTTGTCCCAGGTTTACCCAGCTTCTATTATCTTTTTAGATAATCATACACTTTTATCCACCGTGATCTTTTTTTTTTTCCAGGTCCATGTGTCATCGTTTTTATTTATAATGTGTCTGCAAATGTAACATTTAACCTTTTATGGTTTGGACTGTGACCCGAATGACCCATACCTGTAGAGGGGAACTATAAATTTCATCATCCTTTTTAACCATGCGCATTAAAAGTTTTTGGTGTAGATATCTCTTTTGAATTAGTCATTTGAAGTGTCCCTTTTTCGAAGATGCATTTTTAATAAATGAACTTAACATCACTATGGGTTGTTTTCACAGACGTCACGAATGTGCACGCAAATACCCACAATACAACGCGCGTGCACCTTGCGCCGCCATGTTGATTCCATAACTAATCTTTGTCAACATCAGTCAACGCTACAAAAATCCGATTTCATCGCCGATAAAGATAGTTATACTTGAAATTAAGTACCCCTATAGCACAAAAGACAAAATAAAACTGGAAGTTCCATGGCTTATATCGAAAAGGGTAATTGTGAAGTTGAACCACAATCATGCATATTGCTATCAAAAAGAAATGCAGTTATTTTTGAAAACGGACAATATTGTCAATTTAAAAAGAAAATTATAATGTTTGATTGTAATCCTGAAAGAGTATTTCCGAATAATGATCCTCGGGATACAATATCAATTATGGAATTAAAATTTTATAGCATGTGTATTATGCCAGAACGTTTATGTACAAATGCTTTTCGCGAAAGCAAGTGCTTGTGTCAAAGACAGCTGACGAATCAATCTTAATTAGTACGGTCAAATATTGTATTTGTGATGGAGATGATGAACGACGGAGCATGATATTGTATGAAAGCGATAACTGTTCAAGGACGTTTTATTTTCGGGTTTTGCACGTGTCAGACGTGTTTGTTGAGTTCTCTGCAATTTCACTGAATGTGGGCATTTTATTCATCCGACGAATCTTGAATTTTATATGTATGAAAGAACACACTACCTTGCATCTTCGCTGGCCAAGGTTCCGATATGATAACAGTATCTACACCTTGGTGTATCGAACAGATATTTCTGTGCTTCAGCTCTGTGAATTTCATTGGATATGGCTGCAAGCCACCACATCCAATCAAAATTAAGTTGTTCAAATTTGAACACTGTTCCTACATGATCGAGACAAGGGGAGCACACAGCTTGAATGGACTGATAAATAAGCAATTTTCCACTGCCGGTCTGTGTTTGTACAAATACCTTTCATTCAAATACAACTATAATGACGTCCCTCTGGTACGTAGTCATACTTTCGATGTGAAACTTAAAAAATATCCTTTTTAAGGGCAAATACCTCGATCATTTCCGGCCGATGTACAATGCACGGCTGTTACGCGCTATTGGTTTGTTGGTATTGCATACTAAGGGAGGCAACTCATGATATCCAATAGATGTCGCTAGGACAAAGCACTAAAATATCTGTTCGATCCGCCAAGGTGTAAATAGAATTATTATAATGGAACCTTGGCTGGCGAAGTCGT
This sequence comes from Megalonaias nervosa, assembly GCA_016617855.1. Classification (NCBI taxonomy): domain Eukaryota; kingdom Metazoa; phylum Mollusca; class Bivalvia; order Unionida; family Unionidae; genus Megalonaias; species Megalonaias nervosa. The sequence continues at coordinate 36,389 of JAECUM010023325.1, forward strand.
CTACCTTGTGTCATGCTCATTTTCCGTGGATATTCTCTGGTAAGGATTTAATTTAAGGAATTAACAGTAGTAATGTGGGGCACTATAGCGACAATGGAACTCCCAGTCAAAAAGGTCGTGGGCAACTTTGGCGACAAAGGGGAATTTAACATGAGGCATATTGGGCCTGTATGCGACAAAATATATTGGGTCTGTTTAGCGACAAGGGAAATGGAACAAATGAGGTGACGTCACGGTACTGGACATTGGCAACAATGTTGCAAGTGGCTGACCTCAATAACGCTTGGCGGGGCGGGACATATAACTTTATAAACATACCCAAAGAAAGAAATATACAAACACAAACACAAAACAAATACACAAATATGGCAAGAGAGTAAATCTTTTCGAGGCAATGGAGTGGCCCTGAAAAGTACCGTTTCACTTTCTTCTTTTACTTTGTCTCCTCCCTTCTTTTTCTCCACCAGCACCTAATTTTCTCTACATTTTTCTTTTTCTTCTCATCTTTCTTCTCCTCCTCTTCTTTTTCCTTCTCCTTCTCCTCTTTTTTCCTCTTCTCATTTTCCTCTTCTTTTTCCATCTTGTCATTCCATAGTCTCATCCTCTTTTTGTCTTTTATTTCTTCCTTTTCCTCCTTTTCCTGTTTAATCATGTCCTTTAACATCTCTTTCCCTTTCTTCAAATTATTTATCTCTATGGTCATTATGTGCAGGTTATAATCCCCAAAGTGCATCCTAACCAACATTTCCTCCACCATGCCAATCGTATCCACCACCTCTTGCAATTTCACCATCTTCTCCATGTTGCTGGCCATATTCTTTTTTGAATATTCATTGTTGAATGGCGCGAATGATGAACGCTACATTTTATATGTCTCAAGCACGGACGTGAAGGAAAACATTTCCTGTCACCAACTACCCATATGACCTACCCAACAACCCCATTATGATGAGAATGCTAACCTAAAATAAATTTTTATACAAAACAACACACTAATACCAACAAAATACATTTTATTTGCTATCAATACATAGTAGAGAAGGAAGTTTTTATTTACAAAACACACCATTACCTACAATCACATAGTCAGGTGAGTCAGTGTTTATAGTAACACTACTTTCACACATAACAAATATTAGTTTGTTCTTGGACAAGGGTTCTTTTAATGGAAAAAACAAACACACAGGCACACAAACGTACGCGCACACAAACACACATACACACAAACGTACGCGCTCACACAAACACGCACACACACACACACACACACACACACACAATTATATATTTTTGGCAACTTGATCAGTCTCAATTTTCTAGAGATCTGGTTAGCCCTGAGAAGGGCTGTTTTTTTATAACTCCAAATGCACCTGGTTAATGGTGACATCTCCCAGGCCGGGCACCACCGACACATCTCCTGCTCCAGTCATTGTCCTTATTCACAGTTGTGGTTGAGAGTGCTGAAGCAGCTTAATTACTTCAGAACCTCAATTTTCAGTTTCTGGGATTCTGAAGATTTGTTCCCTCTATCTTCTTCGTCCATTCCACACCCGTGGATGCTGTGCTTGTCTTGGCTATCGCTGTCTTTCCAACTCCTCTTCCCAGTTTTCTCTCTGGGGGGACGGTGATTTTTGGTACTGGTGGTAGTGGTTGTGGCTGTGGTTGACGTGGCGGTGGTGGCAGTGGCGCCCTCACCTCAGGCTTAACCTCACACAGAGGTCTAAATATGAAGTGAGGCAGGATCTCTCTCTCTCTCTTCTTTTCCTTCTCCTCTTCTTTCTTTTTCTCCTCCTCTTCTTCTTCAATTCTAGCTGCTTCTGCTATGGCCTCCATGGCCAGCTCATCCAGGAGTCGCCTGGCATACTCCAGGTGCATTTGGAGTTCAAGAAGATTACTGATTCCGCTCATTTTTCTTGAAGTTGACGAATCAACGATGGGTAGCCAGACTGACGAACGCTACGATTTATATGCTTGAAGCGCGGACATGAAACACTCACATTCACTTTTGTACCTACAAACAGACTTTACTATCACTCATACATACATACAAAAACGCACACACACACACACTATCTTACCAGTCAGGGAAACGAAGTGTTTATAGGCACACTTCTATTTTTTTTACCTACAGACAAACACACAAAGACGCACACATATTTTGGCAGTTTGACTAGTATCACTTTTCTAGATCGTTGGGGGTAGCCTTGAAAAGGACTGTTTTGTCTGAGGGGTTGTGGCAATCTCTTATCGTCTAAGATTGTGTCCCCGTCTGGCTGCATGCTTTCCGACAGGATAGGGTCTACTTCTGCGGAAACAGAAGTAGAACTCTTTCGTGTCCACACGGCAGTCCACAAAACCTCTGTCTGGCTCCTGCTGTGGTTGTTGCTGCTGCTGCTCTCTGTGCTTCTGAAGTCTATACTTCTCGGTCCATTCTTCTTGCTCTGTCTTGATTTCATCTCTGAGGACCTCTTCTATCAGGTCTTCGGCCACTTTTAACATCCTGACATTCTCTATCTCATCAGGCTTTGGTATCAGGTTTTGCCTGACACGATGTAAATTCACTTAGGCTTCGTTCAGTTTAGCTAAATTAGAAGGCATCTTCATAGGTTGACGAGTCAACAACGGACTGGAGACTGCACTGCTTTATATGGCTCAAGCGCGGACGCGATAGAAAACATCCCTACGCTTTTTAGGGTAGGAATGCTATAGCTTATCTTATGTGAGGGATAGAGAGAAGTCAAAGAGCATGTATAGTAAAAACAAAAATTTGTTTAAAACAAACCACCAACACTTTTTTCAAGAGAGAACATTTTTATTCAACCAACAATTAACCAACAATACATACAATATCAAATAACACATTTTTGACAAGGCTGACAACGTTGTGAAGTCATGTTAGACTTCCACTGATGGAAGTCATTTGGCCATTGATGTACGCTACGTTTCCTAGCTAAAGACAAAATGTGTCCATAATGGTCACAAAACCATCGATCTACTTTGTAATCGTTTCTAGAAGAGTCACGATCAATATAAGTCACTAAAAGTTCTAAGGGATATCCAAGACTGCGTTAATAAAGACAATATACACAATATTGTCCACTCACCATGGAATTTGTGACTTGTAATTTCACATTATTGAATCGTGTCATCTGGGCATTTCTTCTCATAAAGTCGATGATGTCGTCTTCCAAAGGTGGTAATATATACGAATAAAAATACTCTATACAACCATTCGTCGGGAAAGTAGATGGTTACCCAGTGTCGTCCGTGTTGATGACGTAAGCTTGATGGTCTTTAGGTTTGAGATGAGGAAGTTCATCTTTAGCGCACACGACAGGATTCCAAGAAGCAGTGTACGAACTGTTTTTCAAAAGGTAATAAAGTTTCCAGGTATCCATTTTTTGTTTTCTTCTTTCACAGGTAATAATAAGTCATCAATTCAATTCTGACTTTTTGCTTGAAAATCTCTGTCAAGTAATCGTCTCTTCGCTTCGTATCTGTACTCTGGGCCAAGAGAGATTCGATGCGATAGATCTCTTCAGCAGTCATTGGAGGGGAGGAATGATCACGCAAGTCTTTATACCACTGATGCATCACTGCTTCTTCCGAGATGAGACCCCAAGCGTCCTCCAGATACTCGTCCAATTTTTCTTCTTGACTCATCATCAGACATTTATCGTGTTGAATTTGACTGGGATGATCGTTTTGACATCCATATCAATCTTTCTTGGTCATCCCTGTACTGGTTTCCGCCAGATGGTTTGCAAAACAGGAGACAAAATGTTGTTCTTGTTCTGGCCATCTGGATATGGCCATCACCTCTTCGTCTTTGTCTTTTGGTTCTCCTTCCACGATATCCTCCCATTCCATTTCCAAATAGGCTTCACCCTTCAAAGAGAGATAAGAGTCTTCCATAACTTCTAATAGTCTAGAATAACTTCTCTCAAACTGTTGATTTCTATGGTATTGTCGAATTCTGCATGCAGGATGACGTTCACTGTCTTCTTCGGTGCTCCATTAAACTGACGTTCCACATGAATCTGGCGGGATTTTATAGGGTGGAAATGTCCCTTGTCGCTGCCTTGGTCTGGAGTGAAATCAAAATCCCACAAAGCGTAACCTCCAGCATAATCGTCGTACGAAATTCAGTGACTACTGTTGGTCCCTATCTGTCCGGTAGCTTCGTACAGGGACAAGTACGACCTCAAGTAATTCTTCTTATTGCCACTAAAGTCACGTTCGAAGGACCTGGTACACAAGGTCTTGCCATCGCGACTGACTTTGATCTTGGACATGTCGAAGTGCTTAAACTCGAAAGAATTTTCATTGTAGGCTCCGTTAAAGGCTGAATTCTCGACGATGCCAATGATTAAACGCTTGGATAACTGTCCTTGGAACAGATGATCTTCGATCATGGATCGCTGGCTAGCGGGAATAGTGAAGGTTTTCACTTCCAAACGTCGTATCGGATACTTGGCAGTCGTTCTGCTCAAAGTGTGACTGATGTCGTTTCCCACTTTATTAACACTTTCATGCGACGTACGTGGAGTCTGGCATCTTCGACTTTGGTTTTGTCAGTGGTAACAGCTGCAGCCATCAAATGGAAAGCGGCACTGCTTCGATTCAGTCTCAGGCAGACATCCAGTCCGTTCAACAAATATTTGTCTTCCAACCACATGTCCAAATGCAAGCGATCCATTGGTTCTAAACTACGACTTAGTGCAATTTTTCTCTTTACGGTTGTTATAACCCACATTGTGAGGTTTGCCAGGTTTTGCCACGGTTATGTCCTTAAACGTGTCCTTGCCTGCTGTGTCAGGTTTCCATACCACGCAGGTATCCAGATGAGTGTTCTTCGTCTATGTTCGTACGTCAAGAGATTTTCTAGGTACGCTCGGTAAGGTAAGTATCCATGCTGCTGCTGACCAGTTTGTTATTAAAGTACAAAACCATTTCGCTGAACAAGAAATGCATGAAGTTGTTGACGGGGACTACATTATCTCTGTTGCCAATAGGGTCAATACCGTTTGCTTCGGTTACTTACACTTTAAAGTACAAGCAACTGCTATTCAGATCGATGTAATCTTCTAGCTGTCCTTTAATTTCAAACTCGATAGTGGCTGAATCAGTCAAAGAGGAGATATGATGAAATTCTACCCATTGGGATTCTTGCATCGTCATCATGGTGGGTGGCATGGAAAACAGATCCAGTTCCGACTTGGAACATACGCAAGACTCTCGGTGCATCATTTTTTCTCTCAGTTTGTGATTTAATAATCAAAAATGTCTAATTCTCGAATGGTTCTTCTTTTTCTTAGTCTTTCTACCTCTGTGGGTGTGATGTCCTCTGGAGGAGTGTCTTCGTCATCTCTTTCTGCCTTCTCCTTGCTGTGGCGTCAGGGAAACAGGAATGCCTGACTCGGCAGTGTCCAGGGCATTTATAGGAGTTTCTCGTCGACCCAAAATGTCTTTGCCCATTTGAAGCAAGACATTTTTGCCTGCTCTCAAGAAGGCTTCTTTGGGGTTTTGTTTGTCGATGGTGACATTTTGGAGAAATTCTTTGCCTTGCGTCAACGCGGTATCTTTCAAGGTGTGCAATACTCGTGTCACTATCGGATTCAAAACGGGAGCCACCGAACAAAACGCTGATTTCAGCATATCTCCTAAACCATGTCCTCGTAGTCGAGCAACTCCTTGGTATACAGGATACTTGGCTTACAAGTCGTTAGAGAATCGTTTTCGAAAATGGAGTTTCACTATGACTTTCCCTTTGGTGAATGAAATTTTTTGTCCCAGATCTCCTATTATAGCAATGCTGACAGTGTCAAATTACGACTTACTGACGGGCAAAGAGTGAGGATGTACAAATTCGCGGTGAACATGATAGGTGTTTTCATCTTCCTCGTCAGTGGTCGTTGCAGAATCCACTTTGAAAGGAATGACACGCCATCACATCGGAGTACACAAAGATCAAATTCAATCCTTGGTTCAGTTCTCCCCGGGGATCGAAAATACGTCGCAAAATGCAAGTTGTTGACAGTGGCTGGTATGAGTGGACCCTTGATCATCTTGAGGTCTCCACCAAAAATATCAAACAGTTCACGATTAAAAGTGATAGACAACACTTTTTCCTCTGAAAACTTCATCAGTAAGCGATGAGCCACTTTATGGTACTCGATGGCGACCCTTTTGTTCTGTCTGGCCAAGACTTTGCCAAAAATCGCATTCAGTCTGTCAACAATCATGTACACCAAATGTTGACCGCTAAAATAATAACTTGCCGAAATTTTCAACAGATAGGTGAACCGTTGAGTGTTGGGCACATGTTTTTTCTTAGAGTCATCTACAGTTGGGTTTTGATTCAAGTACTGTTGCACTTGGCTGTCATGAACTTCGAACGTAAAAGTGCTTTAATTTTCAGTGATTTGTGTAGGGTGAATTATTTCCACTAAAACCACTTCCCAATGGGCTTCGTGATCCAACTGGATGGCCTGAAGGTAATTTGGCTTTGAAACAGCACAATGTGTTTTCGGGAAACACATCCATGGAACTGTCACTGGGTAAAGTTAAGTAAAATTGGTTATTCATAATTCCAGACTTCTGCTGTCCGAGGGATCACTCGAAGTTAGAGGGTTGTTGTTGTGGTTGTTGTTTGGGTGGTAACTGTTGGGAGAGTGACTGACGTTGGGCACAAGGCTTCCGTTGTTACCGTTAGAATATTTCAGAGTAGGGTTGGGGAGGAGGTAACCGATGCAACTGCTCAGTAAAATGGTCAACATTTATTTGTCTCCTTGTTGCAAACTCAAATTGGCAATGGCAGCACCGATAACACAATACACCACAAAGAACTGGCAGAAAAAGATGATTTGCGTTTTAGGCATACGTTCTCCACACCACACCCACAAGGGTTGCTTTTGTAAATCTTGCAGAGATGAACTGGGTGAAGGAGTGGTCAATGCTGTGATGGTTGAAGCTGTGTTGAAGGGCATGATGGTCACTTCTTTTTATAGTTAATGCCTTGAAAAGCGTCGATCCAAGAGTCAAAACTGGGAGGATATCCTTTTCAACGTACTTTGACTTCTTTGACACGTCGTTTTCCCACTTTCCCGGGTTCTTTGTTTTTCGACGTCATACAGTTCGTCTTCTGTTTTGGTCACGCGTTGTAACTCGGGAAAGTAAAACGTTCCTTTTAACACTTCCCCGTTCATGTCTTCCAATTTATAGACGGGAGGATGACTGCCACGCACTCGTCCAGTGACACGAAACAATTTGGAGGGCCAGTTGGGTATGTAATCTTTGTCGAAAGTGCGCTTGATTTTGCCAATGAGAACCCAGTCTTCTGTTGCCAACACTCCACCTTTCTTGGGGACATTCACAGACGTATCAAACAGGCGCTCAAAGACGGTCACTTCGTTGTCGGGAGTCACTTCTTGGGGAGAACATCCGATGCTCCGATGGTAAGCTTGGTTGTACGCTTGGACCAGGTGTGGTAAGACGTCGATGTACTTGAAAGTGTGTTAATGCGTAAAATATTTCCACATGAGTTCTTTCAAGGGGCGTTAAAAACGTTCCACGATGCTGGGTTTGGTTTCGGGATTCTCGGTGGTTAAAAAATGAATGTCTCGTTTCTTTAATTCTTTTTGGAAAGCTTGTTTCAGAAATTCGGTGCCTTTGTCGGTTTGCCATGAAAAAGGGTGACGACCACTTTGTTTCAACACCAGTCTGAGGGCTCGCACTAACTCAATGCTCGATTTGGAAGGCAATGGCACGGCCCCGGTAAATTTGGAAAAGACGTCGATGAGACAAAAAAAATCTGTAGCCACGATTGTATGTGGCCAAATGAGAGACATCGGCTAAATTGGCTTGCCATTGATGATCGATGCCCTCCACTCGAGGGTAGTGATGGTGGTGGTGGTAGTGGGATGGATTTTGTCTTCCTTTCTTTTTCACTTCTGGTTTCCCTTCTTTTTTTTTTTCACTTCTGTCGAAGGAGGAGTGGACATCATCTTTATAACCCAAGCTTTGAATTCTTCTCGTTGGGGTGTGGGGGAAGGGGTCAACAAGGACGCCGCAATCTTACTAGGGATAGGAGCTACTGGCAGTGTTTGAAAGACCTATTCTTTCTCAGGCTATTCTTTCTCGGGAATCCGTCAGGCTGCGACTGTCTTGATCACTGGGGTGGTGATGGTGGTCCACTTTTCTTCAAGGTCTTAAAATCTTTCAGAGTAGGTGGAGATGTTTCGTCTAAAGCTTTCTGGTGAAAGAGTTGAAGTCGTTGCAACACTTGACCGTACCGTTACGAATTTTACGTTTCTGACAAATCGCTGCGATCCATCAACGATTGCAATTCGTGTTGTAACTGGGACATCTAGGTCAAATGAGGATTGGGAGGTAAATGCGGGCTACGTTGTTCTTGCCAACGATGGAATTCCAACCATCGTTTGTAAGGCACTAAAGTCAGTTTTCGTCCTTCCATCAGATTCCAAAGCTCACGTCTGAGATCTTTTGACCCCAGAGACCCCTTTTATCTTCTTGATCTTTTTTTATCTTTGACCTATCCCTTGTGAAGCAGCTCCCGTCATGAGTCCTGTAATCATTGTTCCCAATACTCCTTTCACCAAGGGGGCCCCGAGCGGCCGAGTGGTTTAAAGCGCTCACCGTTACGGATCACTGCCATCTCACTTCTGTCTGCGTGGGTTCGAGTCTCGGAATCGGCCAATGTGGTATGTGAGAAAGCTTGCCACTAGCTTCTCGCGGGTCGGTGGTTCTTTCCGGGGTTTTCCCGGTTTCTTCCTCCGCCATTAATACTGGCCGCCATGTATGGCCTATCTTGTGCTGAAAAATGGCGTTAAACCCTACAACAACAACAAAAAATCCTTTCAGAAAGGGTGCTAACAACAGCTGCACAAATCCTCCGAGTTGCACCAACATCTTTTTCTTTTGAAGAATGGGTATGTTTTTTTTTTTTGGGGGGGGACCATTTGGCGAAGAACGTGTCAATGCTTAGCTAAGCATTTTTTCTGATGTGGAGACAAAGGTATCGTTCCTTTCAAGACATTCAGACAACATTTGCACACGGTACTGAAGACGTCTTTGGAGGCGGTTTGAATGACTTGTTTTCGCATGGGTGGAGGGGCTTTGGACAGGACGGACAACACGTCCCAGTGTTTGGCTAAAGGATGAAGCAGTCCTTTCCTTTTCTTTCCTTCGGAGGTAGAAGAAGAATGACTTCTGGTAAGTGACATCTTTGTTTGTTTCGGAGGACACATAAAAATTCACTGACGTCGATGGCTTGCCACACGCCCTTTTGTCTTAGTTTTTGGAGTAGGTCGAAGGGTTTGTAACCAGTCTTTTTGACGAACTCTTTGACTATCGCTTCGTCAACAATGTGACGACTTTTTTTCTATATCGCCAAATAATCTTCCCCTTTGGTTGCTCCTCTTTTTCTAGGGTAGACGTCGATGCTTGGCTAAGCGTTTTTTTCGGATGCCGGGTCTAACGACGAGGCTGTCCTTTTCTTTTTCCTTTTCCTTTTTGGACAGAAGAACGACGACGGTGATGGTGCGCACTTGTTTTAGGTGACATCTTTTGGTGTTCAGAAGCACAAAAAAACTGATACCCAAAGTTTACCCAGGTCTTTTTTATACTGGAATGCGTCGCCAATGACTGTCTTTACCTCGTATCAACTTGATGACAGGCATCAGGCGTCGTGGGGGGGGGGGAGGGGTTCGCAAGGGACTAATTCGGGACAGTTCTTGCTTGGATAAATCCAGTAAACTCTGTAACATGCCCGATCTCTCTTGGACTTTGATTTTGGGGGCAGGTATTTTGTGAGCAGCTGCCGCTGCGGCTAAAGAGGAGGAGGGTGTCATCGCTGGAGTAGAAGTTCCTGGAGACACGGGTTTCCGTATTTGCATCAAATTAGGTAGAGCGGGTGTCAAATTGGGTTTGGCTGGCATCACCAGCAAAGGAGAAGTGGAAGAACCTGAAGCTACTGGAGACGCGGTCACCGTTGCTGCAGGTCGTGGTTTGGGGATGTAAGGTTGCGTCCTGGTCGCAGTGCCTCTTTTGCGGGAAGAAGCTGTTTTCTGGGGTCTTTTCTCGGGATTTTTCATTTTTCTTTTCCGGGGGACTTTTCTTTTTCTGAGGGTGTGACCTGGTCTTGACACTGTTGCTCTTTTTCTTCTGGGTACATTTGAGTCGGGGAGTGGCTTTTTTCTTGGGGATGACTTTGGGGCATTGGGATCCCATTTTAAGAGGGAGCGAATGATGACTCCTCCTAGAGAACCGCTACCTCTAGAATTCAAAATGATTTGCTTTTTGTTTGAGTGTCAATGAGGGGATCTGCCTTTTTTGTCAAGGCTATTTTGTTTCTCTCAAAAAAGTGTTCGGTTTGATGAGGGATGTGAATGATGCCTTGCAGTAATTGACGTGCTGTTACCGTAAACCATCGCAAGGCTTATTTGAGACTGGCTTCTAAGACACGAGCACGTATTTGTGGATTTTTGTTGCGACTGATGCTGTACAAGGCACGAATCGATTTGACGGAAAGATGAGACTGAAGATATGTCATTTTGACGATGTGTGAGACAGACCAAAAGTGTCCGAGGTTTTTATAGATTTTATTTGTTAAGTCGACGGGGATGTATACACGACAGACCCTCCGTCTTGGCACCAGTGATGAAACAGATGGGTATGAAATCTCAAATAATCGGGAGTGGTGAGATTTAAATCCACGAGTAAATAGGCATGTGGGATTTGAGTAGCATCGTCGTACGCGTGAGTCAACCAAGGCGTTCCTAACTGTTTGGCTAACACTTGCACTTGCGATTTATCTCTAGGGCTTTTAAACGAGGCCACGTAATGAGCATTGAGACTGATGGTGCGATGGACTTTACTTTTACAAATTTTGGGTGATGTAAATGACACTGGCAGTACCATGACGGCCTTTGCGCTTAAACCACAGTTTAATTTCTTCTTCGTCTTCTCCTAACATGTCGTCGAAGATGACCAGATGAGTTTGACTGGGGTCAGACTCGATCCCGTCTTCTTCGCCAGGAATGCCTTCCACAGACACGATGGAATCGCCATGACTTTCTCGCAGAAGGCTGTACGCCGATTGCCACTCTTTGTAACACCACACAATACGTTGAGGTGGACGATCGATCAAATGATGTTTATGTTCGATCAAACGTTTGACAAATTCGGTTTTTTGCCTGAACCGCTCGGACCAGCAATTAACATGTTAAAGGGATGGCGAAGATGCAAGGCCTCCCAACTGGCAGATCTAAGTTCGATCACTTTGAAAGACAGACAGCAGAGGTAGCCATAGTAAAGGAATGTCACTTTTGATTCGAAGACAGACAAGACAAGAGTTTTTATTCTTTATTTCAAACCATTTTTTAAATGCAACACGAAAGACAAAAATATATAAAAGCCAAATGGTTAAGTACATCAATAAAATACACATCAAAACGGTCAAAGTGGAATATAAGTAAGTCGCTGTGCAACATTTTTGGTGACAAAGGTCTGGTGTCCTAGGGACAGTATGTAATGTTCTTAGACTCTCTACACTTGGCACAGTCACACAGGGGTCCCCCCGAATGGCATTTCTGGGGCGTCCATGTCGATGACAGTCCTGTCCTGAATGGAGTAGTTTTCCTCGGTGTCGGGTTCTTCTGGCACTGTGGATAACACAGGTTTAAAATTTACCTTTTTCACTGAACGTTTGACTTTATGATCACAAATCTTGGGCATAGTTTGCAGCTTCTTTTGTCCAAGCCTCGAAACCAAAACTTTTCCAGTCACGTAATCTGACCAGTGAAGGTGTAAGTCACAAGCTACACACACATCGTCGTAAACATCTTCAGTAACTAAAAGTTGACGAATCTTTTTTCTCGTAGAGGTCGAGAAGTATCGAGATGAAAGCGCAAGGCTTTTAACAGAATGAGTCTCTCGTGTACATTTAAAGGTACCACGCTCATGTTTTTGGTGGTAGGTACAGTTCGTAAAGAGTTCATAAGGAATCGCCTGGTAAACGAAATCCCAGAAAGAAAGTCACTTAGACACAAACGATACTCGACCCCAATTCAATGGACACATTTCTCGTAATAAGTGATGGTAATCCTCCACAGTCTGAATAGTGTCATTAATTTCCTTCCACGGCGATTGTTCTATAACTAATGATAAAGGTTGTGTCCTTCTACGGTATTTGTTGTATCACAACTGTTAAAGGTCGTTGCATGGTAACTAGTTTTATACCCTCTTTTGTTGAAGGTAATAAGTGTACTTTTTTAACAGAAGCGGTTTTATTTCAGTGCCATACCAAAATTGTTTAGTCACAAACCCACACACCACACGTCGCACAGAAGTTTCCTCTTGAACCAAGATTTCTTCGTGTTAAAGATTTTGGTAATCCTTTAACTCTGTCGTTGGAATTTGGTGTACTATGGTCGCCTTGTAAGTAGAATGAGTGGCATCCAAAGCTTTATCAATCTCACGTGATTCATCAATGTCTGACCAATGGAAAACTTTGAAATGAATCAGTCCTCTTATACCATTCAGGTACCAGTGGTTCCAACATCGGTGACGTAACGGATGCAGATGTTCTTTGCGTTGGACTTTATTTTGACCAACTCTAGGTAAATGCATTCTCTCAACTCTAGAGGCAAACCACAAATGTTCTCTTGTAAATTATCCATCCAGAGATTACTGGGGTCCCACTAAATGTAGGTAGTGACAGTGCGGAGATCATCGAGCATGTTCCAAGTAAGCGGAAGCTTTCTGTTCCCACTGGTGAAGTGACACACCGCAACTGAAGCACATGACTTTATCACCTTCGCCCAAGTAGATAAATCCGGCTCTGGATAATTCTTCGGGGGTAGGTCCTCCCAGATATTTAGGCCATTTTTGTTGGAAAGTTTGGAAACCACATTCAAAATCGCAGTATTCAGGCAAACGCACAGGGAACGAATATTCTTCTTTCACAGGTTCATTTCGATGAGGGTGCGGTAAAATCCGCAGTAGTTTGCTTAGGGTTGGATGTCATCCATAGGGTGGTAGTCGCATAAAGGATGACATCGACAATGAAAACCAGTAAAGTGAAAAGGTGTACGATAACGAGTGGCATCGTTTTCGCATCCGTCAGGTGTGACACGCACAGCATGACTTTCCATGAGAGGTATTGTAGTAGTGGTAGTAGTCATAGCAAAGTTCCCATGATATGGTACTGAATCTCTGAGGTTACAGCGTACGGCATCCATGACATCGCAAGGTACAGCATCGCACTCCACTTGAGAGTCACTGAACTTGAATGGTGTCTGTTTGTTAGGATTCATCCTTCTGGCTTGGTGTTTGTAGTCACAATAAACTATCGGTCTTGGACGTTTTCCCTTTTTATACTAGTCGTAATAATGTCTCCAGCTTGTAAATCTTTCCTGTTTTATGCCTAGTTTTGGAAGTCTCCCTCTTTTTCATCCTGGACAACGATACTACCCTCTCTAAGGTACCGTCATAAAGGTACCGCAGTGTGATCGGTGGAAAGGCTATAGAAAGGTAAGGACAGTCCGAAGACCATCGAGTATGTTCCAGAATAGCTGAATCTTTATAGATACATCGATCCATACGCAACCTCAGACCACAACTGAAACATTGTACCCCGTATCCCAATCCAGTCTCAGGTCCCATGTAGACATATCCTGTTCTAGCTAAAACATTCGACGTAGGTAATCCTTCCCTATCCGTGGGCCAATTTTTAAACGGCTCCAATCGACTGGCACAATCACAATAGTCAGGCAAGAAGACAGGAAAATTGTATGGTTTGAACTTAGAGTTCCCAGTGGGTCCCTCGATCGATTCTTGCTTTGTCGAAGTGATCCTTCTTCTTGCTGGCTATCGTCTTGGAACCATTTTTATTATGCTAGTGTGTCCGTACGGTAAAGTGAAGTGGTTGGGAAGCGGCACTCGCTTCTGGTACACGATTTGATACATTTTTTTCCAAAGGTCGACTGACATTTGGGTGTGTGGTTAAACGTACAATCTTGTGAGGTTGGTAGATGGTCACTTTAAAATCTTCTCCAGATTGCAAGGCTTATTTCAATACTCCAAAGTTCACCACTTGGCTGGTGCGTTAATTGAGAGTCAATCCTTTGACTTTACACTCGGTGTACACTTCTCCTTGGGGTATACGGTATTCGTAGCCGTAATTTTTAGGGTCGCCAAAAGCAAAACTTAGAATCTTGTCGTCGGGGTGCTCGTTCGTCCAGGCTCCTAAACGGTCTCCTTCGATGTCAGGGTGCCGGTGACCCAGGTGATCGATGTAGATGCAGCTGTCCGTGTCAAAATACAGCACACGATCTCCTAACAGTTCTAAAGCTTCGTACAATTTTAAGCGAGCATGGGCTGTCAAGTAGGCCGCAATGATGACATTTCCAAATTCGTCGGCCTCTACGACGTCCAGTTCTTCTTCGTAAATGACTAAGATCAAGTCTTCACGAAGGAAGTCCACGGGTTTCATGGTTTTAGTTTTGTCGTGAATCATCTGGAAGTAGCGGGAAATATCGTACAGATACTCCGTCTTGGGTAAACAAGGCCGTTGTGCCATTTTGCCCTACAAGCAATTTCACATCACTTTTAGCAAACGATCGCCTTTCTTCGTTTTTCTCGATTGTAGTCTAAAGTGATGCCCTGCTGTTCCAAGTATTTATCTTTGAATTTCTCTTGATCTTCGGGAGTGTGGCACCAGAAAGGATAGCCGCTGGCTTCTTGTTTCATTTCCAAAAAGGCATCCACGTAGTTTGCAAAAATACCTTTCTGAGTCTCGTCACCCTTGTGGTACTGTTCTGCCTTGGGAAAGTTGTAACTTTCATACACTTCTAACAATCGGTATCCCAGGTCCAGAGCTTTAAACAATTCCACGCTCACCCATATCCCTGTCAAGGCGCGTTCTTCCTGAGTGTGCTGACAAAGTTGGTCTTGGTTGCACGTTTCGGCACAAGCACGGCACAAGAGAAACATCAGTTTTCCCTGGCAATGGTGAGGTAAAACGGGATGGTACAAGTCTGTGGAGGCAAGACTTTACATTTAATCAATCCTTCGTATTGTCGAATGTTGTCCAGGTCGATGTGTTCCGTCAGCAATTGTGGGTGCCCAGGGGGAAAGTGACAATATTTTCACACGTAAGGATACAGTGAACACACGTCCAAGTATTTGACTTCTTCTCCTTTCTCCTCGTCGGCGTGTTACAACAAACAGGTGGCATTCGTCAGTCCTCCGTACAAGCTGTCCCGTGGGTTCAGAGGGTCCACCAACTTGTAACATTCCACGATCCGCTTAAACTCGGGATCGATTTTCAAACGGTGATCGTACTCGTCTTCCCACATTTCCACCACTTGTATCCTTGCTGTTCTTACTTCAAGCGACGCTGTCAAGTGGCCTCGTACAATTCTTCCATGGTACGTTGTAAAAACTGATTTTTAGTGTCACGTTGACGGTAGCAGATGGGACATCCGTGAAATAAGCAACCATTAAACTCGTAGACATCCATCGGATACGTTCCAATGGTCTTTTAGCGTCAACCGTTGAGGGTGGATGACAGCCAGGGTCTTCTCGGGCATGAATCATTGGCGGTACACTAAGGAACACGCTTTGGCAATGGTGCAGGCTTCTTTCAAAGGATCGATCTCTCTGTGTTCCATGAATAATTCTCGAAATGTTCCACAGCAACGTCGTAAAATGTCCACGTCGGATCGACAGTACTTTAACATTTTTTCCTGAAAGTCGAAGTGGTCTGAGACGTGTTGGTACCAAGCGTAGAAAGCTTCTCATTGTTCGGTGCGCATGTTGTCGGGGTCGTAGTAGTGAGCATCAGGCAAATGGGGTAGAACGGCGTGTTGATTGGCTTCTGTATTGAAAAAGTGCGGAAATAGCCTTTGGCCATTTCTGTCATTCCAAACGTTTAGGCATTCAACTTAATGGCATGGCCAAGTAACTCATCGAATCTTTATATTGCTCTTGTCCCACTTGCATGGAAATGATTTTGGCTCCGTTCAAAGTCACTTTCAGCAGAAATTGCCCATCATATCCCGAGAAATTGTGAGTCATCACCGTGGCATATCCATGACAATCTCCGTAACGTTCTATGTCCTCTTGGCTCCACGTCGATGGGGTCTAAGATCCATTGGGCGAAATCGGCTAACGTGTTCGTCCCCGAAAGATTTTTTCACGTCCTCCAGGAACCTTGCTACAGTGAGGGAAATGGCTAAAGATAGGTTCTTGGATGCACTTCTCGCACGCTCGATGAGCCACGCAGAAATTAAGAATGTGAATGCCAGTCTCTTGCACGCATCCGAAATCGGAAAAAAATGAAATTGCCTTTCTAGTGGTCATCTTCATCCTCTTGTTTGGAATGGATATTTGAATGTAGCATTCGTGTTCTAAGTCTACGATTTGGTGACAAATGTGACATCGTTTCTTTCCTGGACATACATGAGCTTTGGCACAATTGGTACATATCACTTGTCCACAAGTAGGGCACAATTTCAGGAGTTGGCAAGCACTTTTCTGCTATGAACCTTGCGTCTTCAGATGTTGTTGGTAACAGGTAGGGCTGTTAGACAAAAGTTCACTGACAAGCTGAATAATGCACTTGTTCTTGTCTTACGTCAAGACATGGTTTAGAGGCCAAACATCCCTCACATTGCTATCCACAATTGTGTTGCTCTCGATTTTTATAGCCATAGTCACATTTCTCACAATAACTGTATTACAGGAATCCGGCGATACTGGTGATGGCATAGAAATGTTCATCGTGATGATAGACGTTAACGTATTTTCCGTCTTCGAAATTTTTGCCTCGAAACAACAGTGGTCCACGCACTTCTTGAGGATGGACATTCAAGGTGTAGCATGGAGCCAAGACGTCTTGCAATTTTTTTTTTTTTTCAGGAATGCCACAGGGTGTGTTTTTGGATTGGCCAGTTTGCTGTAACAGGAGATTTGCTTCTCTTCGTTGTTTGACTCGGTCTCATCGTTGAATAGTTTTCCACACTCTTTTCCATTCTACTGTGTCGTTTTTGTCAGCATACGTTCGTCCCACCACGATGGACCTGGCTAAACACATCTGGTCTTGAAGGTTGTTAATTCGGACGAGGCTGCGCATGATGCTGCGAAGGTCGTCCACCAATAACACCTTTTTGCGTCCGGTTTCTTTGGGAAGAGAAACGTGGGCCATGTAAAGTGTCGCTTTTCCATCGGTGATGTGAAACTTGCCTTTGGACTACTGCACGTGTTGAATCTTATCGATGACTTTGGAAGGTGTCAATTTTGATGGCCTGCTAAACTCGATCCAAGCGGGGGACTTCAGACTGTCGTGATAAATGGAAAGTGTCAAGCGATCGTCTTCTTTGGCTTCACATTGCCGTTTCAGTGTGGTTAACAAAGAATCCCACACATCGGTGATGAACTCTTCTGCTTTCTCCAACGGTACATCTGACTTGAAATCTTTAAACTTCACCATGTAGTTCTAAATTTTCTAGAGGAGCGTTGATCCATCTCTCGAATGTGGTAGTACTTTTCAGGGTTAATGGTAGTGGAATTTGGTTTGACTTTAACTCTCTGGGTCTGGATTCTGGCTCGCTCGTGTCATCTTCAAATCGCTGGCATGGATTTGAGCCAAGATTTCAGCTACTATGCGAGGCGATAGGTCACGTTTCTGCCTCTTACTTTCTTCTCCTTTCTCCACGAAATGATGCGATCATTTCATCTTAAGTGCAAAATGTCAAATGTCTACCCTATATAAAGGGCCAGTGTCTTCCCCCCAAGTATTCATTTCACTCTCAATCCGACCAGAAAGATGGAAGAACCAACACAGATCAAACTTCTGATCAGAGCTTAGCGAGGTGTCATACGAAGGTTTTCTTCAGAGAAGCAGAAGGACTACTCCCCCTCCTTTCGAGATAAAAGTCCAGATACTTGCTAAATCTGTCCGAGAAAAGGGCATTGGTCTTCTGAATGTCCACAACGTCAAAGCAAGACAAGCGTCAAAAGAGACAAAAGTCAAGATACCTGTTATCATTGTCAAGACAAAGGACATTGGTCTTCAGACGGCTATAAGAAACAACAAGAGCAGGAGGAAGAGAAGGGTTCAGAACAGGAAGAAGAGGTACCCTCCAAAAATAAAGAACCCAGACACGTCCAGAAAGAGAAGAAAAGAAGACGAGAAGAAAGTTAGGAAGAAGAGGAAAACCTGTGAAAGTGAAGAAATTAAAAAAACAGAGAGAGTGAAAAGACAAAGAAGAAGCTAATAAACTTTTTAAAGTGATTGTGTTGTGACATTGGACTGTAAATTTGTACCAGAATATAACAGAAATAAACTTAAATGTCTCTTGGCTTTGATTTTTATCATAAGGACCTACACTCACGCACTCACACACACACGTCCATCACGCGGCAAGAAAAGGGATTTTGAGTTTTAATCGATTTTGTCAAATGAATACTATCTCTTTTCGAGAGAGATGGGTGGCCCTGAAAATGACCATTGGGTGTTTGCTGTTTTGTTGTTGTTGTTTTTTTTAACGGGAAGTAATGAGTTTTAACTGCCTTATCCCTTTGCCACGGCCAAGGCCTACTTCTGGACCTGCTACTATCAATTATTTGGGAGAAATCACTAGGATTGGTATCTCAGGCATAGTAGGTGTGTGGACGGGGTTGGACTGTTTGGCTCGGGAAGGTCTTTTTCTCTTGGGTCGTATTAAATAAGTCTGATAAATTTGTTTCAGACTCCCAGACTCCTTAAGTCTTCCAAAATGTCTAAGAGTACCGTTATTGTTTGACTTTCACTCTCCTCCTTCTCTCCTAGACCTTGTTTCTTCTCTGCTTCTTCTTCGTGTCGTTTTCTTCTTACCTCTTCTTCTTCTCGATGTTGCTGTTGAATGAGAAAGGCTTGTTCTGCTTCTTTCTGCTGTTGCAAACATTTCTCCAATTCTTCTTTCTGTCTCTGTCTAAAATCCTCGACGTGTGGTAAGGAAGGAGAAGGCGGAGAAGGTGCTGGTACCGGAACAAATTCTTGTGAAGAAGAGAGAAAATCCACTAAATCCCAATTAAAATCGTTCTCTTCTGGAAGTAGGACCGTGTTTGCTTTGGTAGCCGCTGCTATGCCATCACTTCTCGTCTTCACGGCCGGTGCACCCCAATTCATCGTCTTCTTAGTTTCCGTCATGTTCTAGCTCTGTCGCATTGATTCACTGCGCACAGACGCTAGCGCACCTATACAGAGAATGTGACGTCAAAGGTAGCTCTCTTCGGATTGGAAGACAGCCTCCGCACTCTGACTGAAGTTTGTAACGCATGTTAGGTTTGGTGAAAGAACTCAATCCGTTTCGATTCGCTCTTCCACTATAAATAACTGCGGTTCACTTTATTCCCTTCACCTGTTCTGGTCACAAGATGTGGACTAACGTAGAATCGTCTACCCTCCCATCGTCGATGTTGTTCCGGACTATCCAATGTATGTCAAATCATCATGGGTTTCCACCCAGATGACTGATAGAGCCCTTTGGAAACGACGAATCTATGTGGAGAGGCAAGGCTGTCTGAAGAGAGTCTTAATCTACGGCCCAGAGGTCAAAAGAAGTTTGAGGAAGAGAAGAAGATATGTGCGATGCCCTCTATGTTAACTGAATGGTGTTAACAAAACAAAACCTAAAAAAAAAAGCCCTTTTCAGGGCCACTCCATTGCCTCGGAAAGATTTACACTCTTGCCATATTTGTGTATTTGTTTTGTGTTTGTGTTTGTGTATTTGTTTCTTTGTCTATGTCTATATAGTTATATGTCCCGCCCCGCCAGGCGTTATATAGTTATATGTCCCGCCCCGTCAAGCGTTATAGCTTTTTTTCCCGTTGTTACTGTTGTTCCCAACTGAGGTCAGCCACTTCCAACATTGTTGCCAATCTCCAGTACCATGACGTCACCCCATCTGTTCCATTTCTCTTGTCGCTAAACAGACTAAATATTTTTATCGCTATACAGGCCCAATATTTTTTGTCGCTATACAGGCCCAATATGCCCCATGTTAAATTCCCCTTTGTCGCCAAAGTTGCCCACGACCTTTTTGACTGGGATTTCCATTGTCGCTATAGTGCCCCACATTACGACTATTAACATTCTTGACAATCCAGAGCGACCTCATACCAAGATGTCGCTACAGGCAGATGAGTGAGGTCAATGCCGGTGTTTGGTAGCAATATCACGTTTGTATCGCATTGCTGGATTATGCATTGTCTCTTCCTGTGCTGCGGTCGAATCACGTTATGAACGGGTGTTTAAATCAATATAATCTGCTTTAGTATTGCTTTAATGTTGCAATTTTAATAAGGCGTTTTAGTTTTGTATAGAATACTATACAAGTGTGTATTTTTCTCGTGCAAATAAATGTGAATAATTTGAGCTGTGTGCAGGCCCGGTCCTAAGATGTGCGGGGTCCAAAGGCAGCATGCGGGGTCCAAGGCAGCAAAAGCGATGAGCTTGGCCCCAAGCAAAACAACTGCATTGCGGAGTTGATTTCCTGAAAGCTCGGGGCCCAAGGCAGTTGCCTCGTTCGCCTTGCCCTGGGGCCGGGCCTGGCTGTGTGAGCAAAACTTGAGTTAATTGTTAATTCTTTTCGTGCTCCTGTACACATACCGTACACACCTGTTCAGTCGTACCATCTAAAGATGAATGCTGTAGACACCCTGGTGATTTTGAAAACTTTCATAACACTGGATATCATAAATGAACAAACGATTGCGATCATGAACATCTCTGATCTTTGTCTTATGTTTGCACCCGTGGGTAAGGATACGGGTTCACCAGTTTTCACAGAGATGGTTCAGAATAATTGTGCAACTACTACTACCGTACAAGACACTATTAAAGAGCCTGAGGTTTAGATTGGTATCCAGAGGAAGTAAGCCTGTACGCTGAATTGTAAATGAGTATTCCAAAGGACGAATTCATTAATAAGGTACTACTGAATCTTAATAATGAGAAAGTCAAAACTGAGGAGTTGAGACAGCTCATGTTCGAAACTGAAATTAACCAAGGACTTCCCTCTTGGGGGCAAATGCCGAGTTGAAGAGTGTCAAGATGTGAGATCTCCCCCCCCCACTCCTTATACTATTTGTTTCTTGTTATCTAGGAGACGATCGACACAGGCTTTATAGGACAGATCGATCGCAACCTTTGAGAAAGGCTCATCAGTCATTTTGTTCTTAGTGGCACTTGGCGATGGGAGGCCTTAGGTGGCACCCGCTGACACTTGTCATAGGACAAACAAAATCTCCGCACATTTTCATTCACACCTGGCCAGTATGTTACGTGTAGGCTCGTACAAAAATAACAAGAGAAAAGAGTGAAGCCAACAAGCTTTGTATATTTTAACAAAATAATTTATTTCCCTAGAAAACAATGTAAAAATTGGAAATAGGACTTACGGTTTTTGAATATAATCCAAAATTTAATCCTAAGATTGAAAAATACAAGTCCTATCACTAAACAGTTCTAATGAAATCCGGGTTCGAATCTCGATGAAATTCCAATATGGAGGCGATGACGTCAGATGAGACCGTTGTACTGGTGGTAACAGATCCTCGATTGAATCATTGTTTATGTTTCCGTATAACTCCAGAATAAATTTCCACTGAATTTCTATCTCCCAGAACTTTTATTAAAAAAAAGTACACTTGTTTAGTTTTCTAGAGAATAAATGATTAAATTCCAAAAACAAATGAAAATTAAATTGGCACCAACAATTAGAAACACCTTGTTCCCTCAAGGTGGTAAGAACGACTCTGACTCGATCTAGTAGAAAATGGCTGTTTGAAGCCTCGATTTTAGATCACATGGTACTCTACGTGATAGGCTTCGTGATTTACTAATTTGAACATCGCAATAAAATAAAATGCCATTTAACACGTATGCAAGAATAGCCCTATCTAAGAACCAAATTCGTACACTGAAAATATATATATATATATAAAAAAAGAAAGGCTGTTTACAATCCAGTTAACACGCGGGCCGAAATGAGCTTGGAAATAGCCAATCGTTATCACTCGATGTTTACAAAAACGGTGAGCTAAAAATAGTGCTGAAGTAACGTTAAGATTTAATCGGTCATGCCAATTTTCGGAAAAGAGACTTAAATCCAATGAAAATTATCATTACAATAAAATGTAATGAAATAAAAATAGAATAAAAAGAATTTAAGACTAACACACAAGCAATTTAATTACATATACATAACAAGTAGAACTCCCTCACTGGCCTATCTCTCGTCTTCGCTACGTCCATGTGGCTTCCAAGACGACCTTTATGTGGCGTCATAGCTGACAAAACCTGGTCCAATGAGAAAGTTGCAGTTGAAATTTCGATGTTGTATGTCGAGAAATCCAAAATCACGTGTTGGATCAAATTGCATGTCCTTAAAGTTCCATTTTCTAGATCGAGATTTTTGATTTTATATGTTGAATTTTACAGTGGTGGTTTAAAGTTCTATTTCCTATGTCAACGTTTTACAATGTATATTTTGAATTACACAGCGGTGGTTGAAATTTTAATATCATATGTCCAGAATCCCTAATTCACACGCTTAATGTAACTGTTTGTGATGACAGTTACATTTCATATTTAGATTTCATTTGTTGAATTTCACAGCAACGAGAAGCAGCCTCCTTCTTTAAAAATAACGCGGTCCGTTCACAAGAGCGACCTCTAGTGAAGACAATCATAGTAATTCTCAACCTGTGAATGGTAACTTTCAAACTGTAAATGCATGAAATGTAATACAGCCTCATAACTGAATACACGAATGACATATCTTAATACTCGATATAATTTTGAATTGTTAAAGTGGACATTGTGTAATGTTACTTTTAACACCAACACATCATTTCACCATATAAAAATAGCAATTCTGACAAGCACAATATAATGTCCAACCACCGCTGTGTAATTCAACAGATACAATCTAAATACTCAACATACGAAATGGAACTTTCAGCACAATCAATATGATTCAACATGCTCAATTGAAACTCTCGACATATGACATGAAAAGTCACAACAACCGCCGTGTAATTCAGAAGATACAATCTAAAATCTCGACATTGGACATCTAATTTCAACCAGCGCTGTGTAATTCAGCATATGAAATCTAAATACTCAACATATGAAATGGAACTTTCAACATAAACTCTTTGAACCAATACGTAAATAAGAAATTCTCGACGTATGACATTGAAATTTCAACCACCGCCGTGTAATTCAAACGTCACAATCAAAAACCTCGACATAGAAAATATAACTTTCAACCACGACTGTTTAATTCAACAGATACAATCTAAATTCTCGACCTAGAAAATGGAACTTTAAGGACAAGCATTTTTAATACAACACATGAAATTGGAATACTAGACATATGACATTAAAATTTCAACGGCAACGTTCTGATTGGACCAGCTTTTGTCCGCTACGGCGCCTCATAAACCTTCGTGTGCCAGCCTAGGCACTTTTGCTTGCTTAGCTCTAGTCACGATAACCTTTTTAAACGAGTCTGACCATTTGCTGGTGAAGCGGTATAAGATACCCCATTTAAACATAAACTTGACGTCGCCGTCAGGTGATTTCCAGACGAATCCTTCATTTGCGTATCTGCGTACCTTGTTGAAAGACAAATCTTCCTTTCATAGTTTTCCAAACTCGTCAGGTAGCAAATTGTCTATGGGCAAAGTCGTGGGTCTCAGCGGTTTCGACCCTAACTTTCACTTTATAGACCCCGTCTCAACAGACCTCGCTTGCACAGGTGTACAGATCACAGGGTTAGGCCTACACCCTAGAATCACATCGTGATACAACCCCGACAAGCATGCTGCTTCCATTCGCCCTTTCACATATGGCGAATCTAGGTCAATGTTCACGACCGGGAGTGAATCTTGAGTCCTGTTTGCAAACTGGACTCCCACTGTCTTGCCTGTATAATCACCTGGCTTGATCTATTTGCTATCTTCCATGGCCGGATAACTACAGTCGGTATCATACAGCACGGTTGACAGCTCACCATTTACCGTAGCTACCTCTGTGCTCTTCAATTTTACTGTTTTTCGCTTCTTAACAGTACAAGGAGTTATTACCGCATTAAAAGCTGTCAGACGATATTTTCTACAATCCTGGCTTGTTTCAGCCGTAGCATGGATATCTCCGTTATAGGGTTCCCTTATTTGCCCCCTGCGTCTTCCCTGTCCCACGGAGACGATCTCGGCTGAGATTACTGGTCCCTGGCTTCCCACCGTTCTGACCATTCCATCTTTGGGGTGCCCCCACTGTGGCATTCCTCTGTTCGCCTCTGCGTGGTCGGTGCCTTCCATCCCAGAATGTTGGACGCGAGTGCGCATTCTCGAAACGCTCGGTATCACGCTGATATCTTCCAAAGTCGAGAACTCGACGAACACAATTAAATCTTTCTGATTCGTATTTAAACGTATACTTTCAATATCTCTTCGCATATACCCTCATACATTAACGCCGTACTCGTCACTTTTATCCACTTATCAAAAAGTACTCGTACGCGTGCGTTAAACTGCGTGCGTTTCTGTAGTTATTTTTGACGACTCTCTGAAGAGTTTTGAAAACTTCATCCGACAGCTCATAGTGCCATAACCGAGCTTTCTTCAAGGCGTCGTGGTCGTCTACATCATTTGGCGTTGTATGATAGTAGACGTCTTTCGCGGCTCCCTGGAAAACTGCTGAGACGTTTATAGCCCACCTGTATTTAGGCATCTGATGACCAGTGTCAACTTTTCGAACTGTGTCAAAAGGTTGTCAATGATTTCTTCCTTGTTGATGAACCTGGGCATGGTGATCTGTATCAGTGGTCGCCTACTGGTGGATCCTGAACATTCATTCACGTTTTCACCCTTTTTAGACTCGGTTTCGATCCTTATCCTCTCCGTGGCTAACGTATGTTCTCGTTACCTGGCTCTTTCCTCGGCTTGCAATCCGGATAACTCGAGCTGTTTCTCCTTTTCTTATTCTCGCTCCGCGGCTTGTCTTTTCTTGTGTTCTCTAAACCTACGCTCCACATATCAGCTAACTAGGCCCCTTTGTAACTTAACTTGTCCTTACCAACCGACCGCTCCGGTGTACTGCCCTACTCCAAATAGCTCCACACGCATTTATCTACTCTGGTATAGCCCTAGCTGTGGATTCAGTTGAACCAGACCATACCTTGCACAGCAATCAAACGGCAAGAACAAGCCTATATTTCTCCCCATAATTCAGCTTAAAGCTTGCACACCGAACAAGGCGTAACTACCATTACGCGCTTACCTAATTAGCACTTCTTATAAGATAATACTAAGGTAATTTTCCCCCTGAATTCCACAAATTCAGAATACGACCCTTTTTCCTCAGTGTACGGATAACAGCAAAGGCATGTTTCAGTTTCTAACAGTGTTATCATCACAATATGAAAAGAAATGGCAATAAAATTGCATAACTTAACATATAAAATATACTGGCAATGGTTCGAGTCACTACAGTCGATATTTCTTCACAAGCAATACAGAAATTACCAATTTTTGGATAAGTCAAGTTCTATTTTATATTTGCTCAGCATCTTTTCTCGAATAAAATTTTCAAAATCCCGTGACGAATAACCCACTTTGTCACGAGGTGGTGGAGATATGTGATCTCCCCCACAACGTATGCTTTTTGGTTAAAGTTGTCTATGAGGCAATCGACCACAGTGTTATCGCCTGAGTCGAGTAAACAAATAAAATATGAAATTATTGGATGGAATAACAGGGTTCTGAGCAGGGATATAAAATAGAATAACACGATCCCCCATATATAAAATATGACAATTTATTCAATTGCATAAACACCGCTCCGGTGGCCTACTGGTTAGAGCGTCCGCCTCGGATGCGGGAGGTCGTGGGTTCGATCACCGGCCGAG
>JAECUM010023326.1:0-69066 GCA_016617855.1 Megalonaias nervosa
GTCAGGTTGCAGATAAATGGATGGATAATCTCGAAGTATGGATTTCTTACTATGATCAAGAAGTTTCGATATTCAAAACTGGTAATTACAAAGAGAACTGTTAACTATGTAAACAGGAAATAACATTCTTCCACTATGTAAAATCGGGGGGGGGGGGACTGGTTTCTGACCATTCAATTAAATTCTTTCACTAATTAGTTTGTATGTGCATTCTGACTATTTGGTCATTCCATAGTTTGATACTGATCAGTTGGGACCGTTTGTTTTGTGCCTTAATTAAATAGTCAAATTCTAAATGAAACAAGGATTGATTGTTCTCCACCCTGCCACCCATTTTGTTCTGAACTGGATTTAAATTGTGAAAAAATATACATTATAAAATACGTGCAAAA
This sequence comes from Megalonaias nervosa, assembly GCA_016617855.1. NCBI lineage: Eukaryota > Metazoa > Mollusca > Bivalvia > Unionida > Unionidae > Megalonaias > Megalonaias nervosa. Next base: position 393 of record JAECUM010023326.1, read on the forward strand.
TTAGTTATATTAACTTAAATCTTTAACATAAATAAAATATCTATTCTCATATTTGTACTGGGAGGTTTAATACAATTTTTATCCACCTTTCACAATATTTTACATTAGTTTCTACTGATTGTTGACCTTGCGATGAAATTAATGCGATTCTATTTGATGTTAGATATGGTTCATATGAGGCAGGATCATATTGTATTAATTTATCTGTGTGGTCAAATTATTTCATTCACTGTAAGGTAGAATAGTTAAGTAATTAAGTTTAAATATTAAATCCTGCCAAAGAATGCACCTTTTTACAAAAAATATGCTTTCCACAAGACCTCTTAGGCCAAAAAAAATTGTTTCCTATTGTACTGGTTTTAAAATTTGGGTAGGGAGGTTGGTTTTTAAGTTTCATATATATATATATATATATATATATATATATATATATATATATTCTTTTCCCATGGTGAAAAAAGTGCTAGGGGCGGTAATGAAAAACAGAGACGGTTGGCCGACCGGAAATACACATTTTTGTTGTTGTTGGCCTCAGTCTGTTATTACATACATTTTGTACCATCTCACTATGAATATGACTCTTGTATGTACCATTTTGTATTTTAAGTTTGGAACTAAGATGTTTTCTCTTCAAATAATCACTGGCAGTTGAAAAATTATACTGAAATCCGAATTGTGAAAAGATAGGTTGTCTTTCTTTAACGCAAAAAAGGACAAAAAAAAGACAAAAAGAAAAAAGAAAAGACAATTGTCCAAGTACGTCATCATCCTGATAATGTTGCAATCATCGTCGTCGTCATCATTATTACCATTTCATTTCTGTTATGGAAAGATAATCGCTGAACATGTTATACACACAGGGGCTCGTATCGTTGCTTATAATTTACATGTCATACATATACACTATAATAACTAGTTATTGTATAGTGCACGTATGACAGGTAAATTGTAAGCAAAGATACGACCCGCTGTGGTTATCCATAGAAGCCCAGATAGCGTCAAGTTCTAACGATAAGAAAGATAACTCTGTAGAAAATAAAACAACAACCCAAAAATAAAGAACATAAACAAATACGTCATCATCCTGATATAGTTACTATTATTATCATCGTCGTCGTCATCATCATCATCTGATTTCTGTTATGGAAAGAAAATACACTGACAAGTTATGCTCCGAAGACAGAAGCCCGATTAGTGTTAAGTATCAACGATAAGAAAAATAACTCTGTTGAAAGAAAATAAAAACAAACAGAAACAAGATTTCCAGCATGAGTAACACATAAAGCTATTGCCGTACCTTACAGTATAACAGTTGTTTCCTCACAAGATTGCAAGAGACGAGCGAACTTCAGTGGAAATACCTGAAAAATTCCAGAACGTTCAATTTATACGACACTAACAATTTCGCTTGGTCATTCTGTGTTGGTGTCGTATATGCAGGTTTAAAAATTAGAAGAGACGTACCTACCCTAATAAGAGTCCCATGTGTAATGATACATACATGCTGCCGGCGTCCTAATTTAAATTTAAAAATTCTTCACGATTTTACAACATATTATGGGCGAATATGTCTTGTTAGCAAAGTATATAATTCCACAAGGACAATAATGATAACTTGCAACAAAGAGTGAAACATACATAGAATAAATCAAACAGTTGTGATTGATACTGTATATGTTCCAGTTAAGCTTGTTTAAATCGATCCCTTAATTTAAATTATAAGCAATGCACTTCAAAATCACATAACCCTATTTTACCCATCAGGACACAATCACCTTAAACTTGTCAACTTCTTAAAGAAGGGCCGGCCTTAGGCCGATAGGACAGATTTGGTCCAATCAGGCCCAGCGCTCATAGAGGCCCCTTGCGTTAGTAATTTTTAAAAATATATCTTTAGAGAGAAAGTAATTTTAAAGCGATGAAAGAAAAGTTTAAGTTTAATATCATATAAAACTTGTTTAAAAGTTTATTTCCACATGCCGTGCTCACGGGGGGGGGGGGCGCCCTTAATGCAAAGGGCCCCGCCAAAATGATCCAAATCGGGCGATGCGTTTGCTAAGGCCGTTACTGTCTTAAAGTATCTTCGCGTGCGGACATAGCGAACGCATGTGGGCATTGAGATCAGAATCAGGGACATTCACGCCAGAACAAGTTGTGCGATTTCAATATAATCTTTTGTACAAGCACTTCCAGAACACGCGCTCGTATCGTTCATTTACATATACATGTAATCCATATACAACTCATATATCTACTACATAATAACCCAGTACATCTATTTTTCGTTGTTGGTAAATTGAAAACAACGATAATAAGAGTAACGCGGAAAAGAAAAGATTATTCCGCGCGTAATATTTACGCATCACGTGTTCGTACGCATGACTGCAATAAATCTATCCGTTTTGAAAGAAATAAAATGTGCTTATTTTTTGTGTTTTCGATTTATGTATGCTATTAAATCATTAGCTTCGATGATGTGGCCAATTCACAAGCATGCAGAAGGATTCTATGTCAAAAAAAAAACGAAGACAAACCCATCCCATACCCCAAAAAAGGTCTTGCTAACAGTCTTGATATAGAACAATGATATAATCCATAATGTCCTTGAATGAATTCACAATAATTCTAAAATAGTGTTTCATCCAAACAATCAATGAGAACTTTGTAATTCCAATGAATAATTTAAATAAATAAATCCTCTCAAATTATAATTGAACACAACTATGGCTGATTCCTCTAGACAGATGTTAAAATAGGAATGCTCAATTCTATTCATCTCAGTCTTGATATAAAAACCCAAGACACAGCAAGAGAACCAGGATGTGGGTCATTTCTCCAACAAATTGGTAAACAGGTTCACTTCTAGAACGTTGTTGGGCTATACCTTGACCACAGATATCAGCAAACAATATGTTTATACCTAACAAACAAGACAAGAAGCAGATACGCCTTCTATAACCTTCTCAGGTCAAAAGGCCATGTCAGTATGTTTACATCATCTTCAAGTCCAATGTAGAATCACGAACAATGTTAAACACAAAGTATGGGCAAACGTTAAGTACATAATATAAATATACGTAACACAATACATATAGATTCGTTGAAGTTGTTTCGTCATTACGTTCCCTTTCTTTTCTACATAATACATATTCTTTCATGCACTGTAGTATACTTCTTAAAGTTTTCAATATTTATTTTGTTCATTTGCTTATATATACAAGTGTGTGCGTGTGTGTCTGTCTGTCTGTGTGTGTGTGTGTGTGTGTGTGAATCGTTATCTTTCTGAGTAAACAATGGTAAACAATATTGTCTTGCATGATGCAATTAATCTTGCAAAACTATCCCGTCTTTGAGGGTGAGGGTGGCGGTTCCGAAAAGCCTGAATCGCGATTTCTAGTACTGAAAGATAATTTCCACCATTTATAAAATTAAAGAAAAATGAATTGACAATAGTTATGATGACTATTCAAGATAAAAAGTAAAAACATTAGGCTTGGATAGGTCAGCTCATAATGTTTGATGACTAAGGGTCCTTATATTTAAAAACATAACACATTGATCAAGGTAATCATGTGTCAAATGTGCATTTATTCTTTAAAATTCGTCGGATTATTGTTCAAACAATAACAATTCTATGTTATTGCCGTAAATATTAGTGCATTACTTATTCTGTCGGAATATAAAGTGTTCTAAGACACGGGCCAGTCTGTTAGTTTGAAACTGATTGAATGATTGCAAGACTGGACTTCTAAAGATCCGAAGAAAAAAGAAAACAAAATAAGTAAAAAGATCCCACTATTTCGCCTAATAAGATGAAACTTAACATATATTTTTAGAAAATGCCTGAAATCTCACATTAGAGAATGGAAAGTGCAAGAGAGCAGAAAGCATCAACGAATTTGAAGTATTGTAATAAACCAAAGGGGTCTTTTTACCGAGCGAATCCAACCCTGGCGTAAATCCTGCTAGCAGCCACTTGTTTTCTCCTTATATCCAAGGACTTTTCGACAACAACCGTTTTCTACTGCAAATTCCCCCCGTCCCCCCAAAAAACGCGCCCAGACTATAAATAAGTTTCCTAAAATCAACGCATGACCACAAATATCACAACTACACATTTGCATCACAATTTCACAACTGCATAGCAACCTCACAACTGCATGGCTTCTCCTTATTACATTTCTGTAACGTAGAGCCAATACTTCACGCCGTGAAAATATAAATGCAGCTCAAACACCAAAATACAGGGAACTCTTCTTCCCAGTCTAACACAAGGTCAGTAAAATCATGATTTTAAGCCTCATTTGGCCTGTAACTCTGCACCATATTTAACATCTCAGCAACAATAAAGGGCGTCTCCAGAAATGGAACAATCCCTTCTCAATTATAACATTTTACAATTTAGCAGTCCCTATCAAAAATACTTCATATGGATATACACAATCAATCAACACGATTACATTTTAATAGGAACTATTTGGCTCTGACCTGAATTCACTACGAAACTAAAACATGCCATCGTGAAATCTCATCAACACCGCACTGTATGACGTTTGCCTCTAGCAACTGGCTAATTATTCCGGCTGAGGAATATTTCCCCAACACCGACTTCCCATAATCAAACAAGTAATCATACAAATCTACTAAATCCTTAAAATGGAGAGGTATATGCAAATGGCGCATACCCCAACTTTATTGTAGTATTACTGTAAAACAAAATTAAGGAAAACAATTATCCATTTAAAACATTTTAATGGCCCAAGAAGAAAATTTGCTTTTGGAACAAGTGTTATATTTCAATTGGTAATATAGGAAGTCCACATTAAAATGATTTCAGTTTATCTATAAGCAACGTGTTTGCTTGCAAAATGATGCCGACCCATGCCAAGGAGATCACATCCCTTGCATACTTCCAGTAATAATAATAATAATATTGGGTTGTCAAAGGTCAGCTGTGCGAACGGTACGCGACAATTATGCTCTGGTAAAAAAAATCGGCAATTTCATGTTTTTGGGAAGCTTATTCGCTCATCTCTGGATACGAAAGCTCTTTAATTGTGTTTGGTGTCCAGTGAATTAGCCGTTGCGTTAAGGTCAAATTCGCGGTTACTTCCTTTGAAGAACCTTGCCGCGGGGCGAGAAACTCTGGTTGTTTGTAATTAGCAGTGATGTCACCCGTCGGCTTAGGCTTAGAGGCCGGAAAGCTGACATCATAACACCTCATAATTCCGTAGGGGGCACGTGACATTTGTTTTGTTTGTTTGTTTTGGTTTTTGTTTTGTTTTTTATTACTTTTTTTAATCTCATTTATTGCACTTTAAGAAGCTGTTATTGTCTAAACTGTCAAGATTCGTTTTCCCTATTGTAATAACTGCTAAAGATAGCAGTACTAAATTGCCCTCAGGCAGAAGAAATTGATGACAACCCCATTCTTCGTGAAGAAGTAGAAATTGCAGTTAGGTCACTAAAGAAAGGCAAGTCAGCCGGCATTGACAACATACCGGCAGAGCTCATTCAAGCAGGAGGAGAAGAGATAGTCACAGTCCTAACAACAATCTGCAACAAGATATGGCAGACAGGAAAATGACCCACCACATGGACTCAATCCTTGGTCATCGTGCTCACCAAGAAAGGAAACCTACAGCTATGTCAAAACTACAGAACCATCAGTTTGATCAGTCACCCGAATAAAATCATGCTGACGATAATTCTCAACAGACTAAAGCCTCAAGCAGAGAAAATTATTGCTGAAGAGCAGGCAGGCTTCCGAGCAGGAAGGAGCACTACAGAACAAATCTTCAATCTCAGACTCCTTTGCGAGAAATACCTTCAGCACCAGCAGAATATATACCACGTCTTTATAGATTTCAAAAAGGCCTTTGATAGGGTATGGCATGCAGCCTTATGGGCAACTATGAGGAAGTGCAACATTAGCTCAAACCTGGTGCAGGTTGTTGAGCACCTCTATGACAAAGCCACCAGAAGAACAATCACAAACCTTCGTTTCGCAGACGATATTGATGGTTTAGCAGGAAATGAAAAAGAACTGATTGACTTGGTTGAACGCCTAGACACAACCACCACAGCATACGGTATGGAGATTAGCGCCGAAAAAACCAAACTGATGACAAACAACCCCAGTGGCATCAGTGCAGAAATAAAGGTCAGTGGACAGAAGCTGGAAGGAGTCACAAGCTTTAAGAAACTGGGATCAATTATCACAGACGAGGGCTTCAAACCAGAACTACTTTGCAGGATTGCCCAGACAACAGCAACAATAACAAGGTTGAGACCAATATGGAAAGATACCAACATTGGTTTTGGTTCCAAAAAAAAGGTTGATGCGCTCGATTGTCATCTCTATCTTTCTGTATGCTTGTGAAACATGGACGCTCACATCAGATCTACAAAGAAGGATTCAAACCTTTGAAATGAGATGCAACCGCAAGATCTTGGACATCTCATACATTGACAATGTAACCAACGAAGAAGTCCACAACAGGATCCAATGAGCCATCGGATCCTATGAAGACCTCTTGACCACTGTAAAAAAAAGCGAAAACTGAAGTGGTACGGTCATGTCTCAAGATCATCTAGACTGGCAAAAACAATCTTGCAAGGCACAATGCGAGGGTGCGTGTGTGTGTGTGATTTAAATTTTTAACGTAGCTTTAACAATTTTTTCAGTCATATCGCTACGATGTCTCCAGTGTGACAGTTTATAGTGATGTCTAGCACTGGGGCATCATGCCTCAGACATGTGGAATGATGTCCCACCCAGTCACATTATCCTGACACTAGGCCGACCAGTCCTAACACTAACCTCTTAATGCTGAGCGCCAAGCGAGGCAGCTGTTAGTACCATTTTTTAAAGTCATTGGTATGACTCGGCCGGGGTTCGAACCCGCGACCTCCCGCATCCTGGGCGGACGCTCTAACCACTAGGCCACCGGAGCGGTGCGAGGGTGAAGAAGAAGAGGCAGACAGAAAAAGAGGTGGGAAGACAACATTAAGGAGTGGACAGGCATGGGATTTGGAGATACCCAAAGGGCAGTAGAGACCAGGGAAAGATGGAGAGAATTGGTTGCAAAGTCAACTGTGGTGCCCCAACGACGTCTTGGGTTAAGGGATTGATGATGATGATGATGATGATGATGGTGATGATGATGATGATGAAAGATAGTGACTTTAGACTAATTTAGGTTCATTTTTCTAGCACATACAAGCAGTCATTTTAGTTGGTACGCGTATAAGTCGCAACCCGGGACGAAGCTAGAGGGCACTTCAGATCAATATTTAGATTTTCTCAAAATGTCAACGTCATTACCCCTGGTACTTTCTCTGCTTTTGTATGTTAAAAACCGACATCATTGCATCCCAAGGTATTCAGGGTTTAAAGGTCAACTATCAATAATTAGCTTATATGACACTGGGCCTTTTGTACAACATATTTGGCGGAAATAAACATCATTTTTCAAACTAGCAAAACTATATAAACTGATAAATACGCTGACCTAAGATTACTTTTTAAATACTTTGGAGATCATTTTAAAAAATAATGCTACAATGAGTGAGAATATTTGCGGAAACCCTATTAATCAAAGTAAATCAATAGACTTGTTATGAGGTGTGAAGTTAGATTGCTGATATTTTGTACATCTAAATAAAGTATTCTGCATATACAAAAATTATAGTACCTTCATGGTAATTAATGTGTACAAGCTTATGGCAAGGAGTTAGTTGAAAATTGAGAGGAATATGAAATAAAAATATGGGAAAAGATAAATAAAAATAAAACAAAATTTAGCATTGGATGGCAAAAGAATGGATGATAGAGAGAATATCTCAGAATGTGTTGTGGAGAAAAGTAGTGAAAAGAACAGCTAATGGAGAGATAAGGAAAGGCAACATACAAGAATGAAATAGAAGGTAACAAAACAATAGTAGTATAGTATGGAAAAAAATAATGTCAAAACGTCATCATGTTTTTGAAGAACAAATATTTGTGTAAGGAAAGATCAAAGTAAACATAAGAGCATCCAGTGCCTGTAGTGCAGAAATGTAAACACATGCAATATTTCACTCGAAAGTAGGCAACACAGTTGCACAACCACTTCTTTATAGGGCGGCTTATTGTATTATCTTACCCTGTTGATACACTTCTTCCTGTTCTATTAAGTATATCTACAAGGACTTCAAAAGTAAATGGAAGGCTTGGCGATGCGTGGTTTGCTGATATCGTTAACTGTAATTTTTAGTTTAAATGTAGTCATGATCTTGAAAATGGTCACACTTTCTCAGCATTGAGTTAACAAGTCATTTACGAGACCCGGATGAATCAAGTAAAATATAGTTTGGATTCTGGCCCGTCTTTGAGTTTATAGCCTAATGGGTGATTCTCATATTATGAACTTCTGAGAGAGTGACAGGTGTATGGTAAAGTTGTAACATGCTCAATGGAGAGGATTTTGGCATACCTCTATGTTACGTTCACGTACTTTGGCTAATATTTATTTGGATATTGTACTTGTGGAAATTGTACATGATCTAGCTTCTATTAGCAACGTAAGATGATGCTTTTTTCCCAGAATTTTAGAATAAAGAAAAATGGAATGTTTTCTGCTGAATTAAAATCGAAGAAAAACAAGTACAATCAAGTGACGTCATTACGTGCATTGCACCCGAAATTAGTGAAAAGTAAATCAGATCAAAATCGCTTAAATCAAAATTTCTTTTGCTTATTATTGAAACAATATAGAAACAATCCCGACTAACTGACAACTTATATTTTTATAAAGTACATTTGCACATATCATTAATGTTTGGGATAATTTATAATCTCCTTTTATTGTTTACATTCACTTCACGTTGGAAAGTTGTACCCGTTTCCAGTGCAAATAATAGTAACTATAGTAACAGTTTTTGATACGCGACCCTTTTACAAAAGAAAAGTAATTTGATACAATATGTAAATCGTATACAAATTATTTGTTTAAATAATCATCATATGGGGAAAGATTTTTGAAGCCCAGTGTGTACATGATACGATGTAAACTGTTTCACTTACCTTCTATTCGGAGAGAGAAATAGACAAATGTATCCATTTTTCTCCAGGATTAAGGTAATACTCATATAAGTTCATAATTTTTCGTCACCAGTGTGATGAAACTGTTCATCATCAATGTTGAATCTTTGAATAATTTATTGTAAAATAATTGCTATTTTTGTCGTTTTAAATCGAGTGCCATTTTTACTACTGTGTGTAGTGGGCGCTCGGCTTTCCACTAGGAGGCGCTCAGGTTAATCTTTCCGAATTCTTCCATTGTTAGTAATATTCGTGAAAACTTTGTCATGAATTTTCCCGAGTGTGTTCCCAAAACCTATAAATAGGGGTTAGATCCGCCGTTTTGGCAGCTGTGGTTCTACTGGACTCCAGTAAAGGTCTCAAGACCGAGCAAACATAACAAAAGTCTTTCAACTGATAATTTCAAGTATCAATACAACAGCAAGGTAGACCAGTCACTACCGATACATTAAATTTAGTACTCATAATGACTATAATGTTTCTCTGAAGTTACTTCAACGTTTATTTCCTAGTTATATCAGATAAAAGTTCCCACAGAAGGATATAGCTGACGACACTGTCACTGTCATTAACACTGCTATCCATTTTGAAATCACAAATTTCCATCTATTTTGTACTGGTTGCGTCATTTAGATGTCGAAATAATATCCCCGACACAACGACACATTTTGTTGCTACAAAACACACATTGTTGCATTCAACCCACGCGACACCCTATGGACATCCAGTTCCAGACTTTGTCGCTCAAAACGACAAATGGGGGGGGGGGCGCTCACCAGTTATTATGAACTTTTGAGAGAGTGACGTATGTATGGTGAAGCTGTTTGCATTTAATATATGCACAGTGGAGAGAATGTTGGCACATACCTCTGTGCTACTTTGATGTAATGTGGCTGACATTTCTTTGGATACTGTACTTTTGGAAATTGTAAATGATCTTAGCACACTGCTAACTAAAATGACTGCTCCCTTGTGCTCCAAAAATTCAGCCTGACTTTGTCTAAAGTACACTATCCTTGGCAGCTATTAAAATATGGAAAATGAATTTTGCCAGACTAGACAATACCAGCTTCTGAAAGTGTAATGAATGAATTACCAAATATATGCAAAGTAAAAAAAAAGCTATCGGCTCTTTTTTTTTTTACAATTTACCTCTGAAGTTCAGGAAGTGAAAATGACCAAGTGGACCTAGCACTTTTTTGAAAGATGCACATCTGTAGTAAGGCCAAGCTGTATACTCTATAACCCATATTACACCCATCAATCATACACTAAAATAAAGGAAATTAATGGTTCTTTGAACAATGCCTAAAATAAAGGAAATTAATGGTTCTTTGAACAATGCCTAAGATATACAAGGTCCTTTTTAAATAGTATAACCAGTGAGGAAACCGGGGAAAATTCTTTTTCTTTAAAATTCTAACCCTATGCGAAATACGAAACTGTAGAGCGCCACCTCAGCCAACAAACGCGACTTCATATTAACATCCGGTTCCAGACTGTGCCTCTAACATTTACCATTGAACTATAAAACACAAACCCGGGTCTGGTTCTGAATCTTGATTAGACGCACAAAATCATTACCACTTCGGTACGTCATATGTACAAATTTTGAGAACTATTAACTTATTTTTCTGTGCAAGATTAGTTTGGGAATTGGGATTATCTGAGTTAGAGATTATTCGAATTTGGATAAATGGAACATTTATGCTGATTTTCACATGCAATTTACCACTGAAACTATTGTTGTGATTTCAACATGCATTATCAAAGATCTGTTCTGCATATTTGCAAATATTATATTTCAACATTTTGAGCACTAAATTTTCTGAGAAAACATACACAAGCCTGGAAGTCATATGATAAACTGTGTTGACTATTTATATTTGTTTTGTTTTGTGCTTTTATCATCTAAATACGACATTTTGTGGTGGACACACCATTTCTTGACACAACAATACACCGGAGAGATCTAGTAACTGAAAAAGGCATGGGTCTCCATCTATTCCATTTTATTTGACCTTGACCCTTGACACATTACAGTATATGAACATAAAAGATGTAATGTAGGTAATTGAGTATTTTGGTTTTTGAGCTCATTTCGGTGTAACCGGCCAGGAAGAGTTACTGTTATTGCTAGCATGGGTGATTAATATGTATGGTCCTAACCATGGTAATCCAAATTTCTCCTCAGAAATCAAGAATGATATAACATTCTTCAACAGTGATTATCATTATGTCATTACTGGGGGTGACTTTAACTTAGCAATGGATCCAGAATTTGATACATATAATTATAATACTCTAAATAATCCCAGAGCAAGTGAGGTGGTTCTTGATGTATGCACACAACATAATTTTTATAGAAATTTGGCAAGAGAGAAATATTGGCACAAAGAGATACAGAGAAAAAGCAACCAATTTAAACAATCCAGGCTAGACTATTTTCTAATCTCTAAGAATCATTCTGCGATGTTGGAAGAAACTGTCGCAGAACCCGGATAGAGAACTGACCACTTCCTGATCAGGGCTTTCCTTATCAGCTGCGAGCCCAGTGAGTTACCTGGATACTTTTACTTTACACCAAGCTACTTTAAAACAAAACCTGTATCCCCATTGGGAGAGGTTCCCCCAACTCCAACCCCCCCCCCCACTTTGGCAACTCACCCTCGAACTTTAAATCTAATGGCAGACTTCTGATAAAAGTGACTCTGGTCTTTAGAAAAACTGACAAACACAAAACTCTGGAAATTCAATAACTCATCACAAAAAGATCTGGGTCACATTTCTCTGGTTAAAGATTTAATTCATCATTGTAAAAGTAAATATATTGGCTCTAATGAAACATCCAATTTCAAGCAATTTCCATCTTCTTAGGTAATTTTAACTACAAATGATCAACTGTTTTTTAAATGATACTGTTAGAAATTAGTGGGAAAATCATCTCTTACTCATCCTTTGAAAAAAAAAAAAAACAGATCAGCTGGAGACACATCTTATTAATGAAATAAATTATTTGGAACAAATTAAATGAAATTAATAACTTTAAGATATTAGATAATGAAAAGAATCAGTATGTGCAAATTTGTTGGATAAAAATGGAAGGTGTGAGTATAAGATCAAGGGCAAAATGGACTGCAGAAAGAGAACTGACATCAAAATATTTATTCAATCTGGGAAAAAACAATATTACTAAAATGTAGCCTAATCTATGAAATTCTGATGGAATATATACTGGTAATCAAAGATTTTGAACGAATCAGAACTGTTTTATTAGAAGCTATATTCTTATCACCAGGTGGATCCAGGTGATCTTGAGTCTCCTCAATTATGGGAATATTCGTAAATTAGACAGTTCACAGAAGGAATCTTTGAATGGCCCTGTAACTTTGACTCAGAAGCCTAAAATACATGCCAAATAAAAGCCCCAGATCAGGCGTGTATCATTCTGGGGAGCTATCATGAACTCAGAAGGAAGGTATAATAACTTCCCTTCCAAAAGGGGACAAACCACAACAGGTATTCAAAGAATTGAGTCCCATCTCTTTATTTAATGTAGCTGACAAAATTGCACCAGCATTTTTAGCATATAGCCTAAAGCAGGTTCTTCCAGTAATTATAAATAATTATCAAACCAGTTTTATCAAGGGAAAATATATAGGGGAAAATCTTCGTACCCTATATGATCTCATATTTTATACCAAAAAAATAACATACCTGGCCTCCTTCTCCTTATTAACTTTGAATAAATTTCATTGATGAAGTGTTCGACATCTTACATTTTGGAGAAGACTTGAAAAAGTGGATAAAGCTGTTTTCAAAAAATATTAAATCATGCATTATTGTAAATGGACAGTGTTCATTGTGGTTTGGGATTAGGAGGGGCTGCAGACAAGGTGATCCCCTCTCCCCATATATTTTCCTTCTGTATGCAGAGATATTAGCCAACATGATCAGGAAGAACTTGAATTTTAAAACAATATAAATAAATCATATATAATATCTTATTTCACAGTATGCACATGACATGGCACTCACTCTTAAATCAGTACTGGATCCCATTCATCAATACTCTAAATTTTTAGGCTTTAGTATAAATATAAAAAAAACGCAAAAGCAGTCTGGATTGGAAGTAGAACATGTAGCAATATTAAATATTCCTCAAAACACCATTTAAATTGGTAGTCACCTGTATTAACTACCTTGGCATAAGATTTTCCAAAATAACTACCTTGATATAAGATTTTCCAAAGAGCTAAGCAATATAGGTTCAATTAAACTATGATAACAAGAAACGATGAAGAGGATGAAACGTTATTTTACACGAAATGAAGCTGTCTAACCACTTTCTTAAATATTAATAGAGTTTTATTCGTTTTGTTGAAGAAACATATTAAAAAATACAATTTTGTCATTTCTGGCTTCCATTGCAACTGCTCCAGTGGCCTAAGTGGTTACAGCATTCATCTCAGTTGTGGAAGGTCACAGGTTCAAACCCTGGCCAAGTCATACCAAAAACTTACTAAAATGATTCTAGCAGTTGCCTCGCTTGGTACTTGGCATGAAGAAGTTAGTGTTTAGGACTTGTCGGCCTGGTGTCAGGATAATGTGACTGGTGGGACATCATGCTACACGTCTCTGCCATGATGCCCCAGTGCTAGTCATCACTAGAAACTGTGACACTGCAGACACTGTAGTGATGTAACTGGAACATTGTTAAAACTATGTTAAAAATCCAAATCACACACACACACACACACACACACAACTTCCATCGCATTCTAGCTAACTGAAATATATATAGGTCAATGGAACTTGAAAATAAGTCCATTTGCTTGTGTAAGAATTTGAATTTATTAGAAAAAAGACCTCCAACTAACTAAAGTCTGACTACAACATTATGACTTTAGTCTGTGAAAGGTGTTGATATGGGCTGCCAAGTCTTGAGATTTTCCTGAAAACGACTTCGTTCCAATGTTAGTTGATATCAGAACATGCTAAACAGTGCCATTTTTAATGCAGTAAGACCTCGACCACCAAGACATAAATATCAGGGTCGGTATCTTACATTGTAGGACTATAACATGAGCCTGCTATGAGTTTTCTGTATATGCATGACATGATCAGCATGTGCAAGTGGGCAGCACCTTTGTTAGGTATTGCAAGTCCCACTTATCCAGCATTTCCTTTAAATACCTTTTGATTTTCAAAACCTAGTTATAGGGATATTTTGTTAAGAGAGTGTATTCCTTATATTTTGTTGAATTTCATACACATAACAATAAACTATGATAGAAAAGTATGTGTTGGTAACATCTTTGCATTTTATAATTTCAGTTCCTTATATGTGTGTTAATCAGAAGATATACATTAACAACAGCTCATTATGTCTGATTGTTCTTAAGTGAAGAATGTTTCTCATTATTTCTTTTATACACAGTACGATGAATTACCTTCAGCATTTGCAGGTGAGCAGCACTTCATATAGGTTTGTAACATCTTAACCTTTTTTACTAAAATTTCAATCCATCTTTTTTGTGGGCCAGTATACAGTCCAATGCTGTCTCAGTGAGGGATATTTAGGGATCTGTTTCTCAATATTTCATTTACTGTATAGGTTTTTGACATCTTAACCTTTTGTACCAAAATTTCAATCCATCTTATCTGTGGACCAGTATTAAATTCTATGCTGTCTCAATGAGTGATATTTTGGGATCTGTGTCTCAATATTTTATTTACTGTACTGTGCTAAATTTATACAATTTTTACCAAAAAAGACCATCTTCCACCATCTTCTAAAGAATCTCCCCTTCTTACATATCCAGTTCATACTTTCTAAAAATACTTTACAATTCCAGATAACCTGTTCTGTATACAAATTCACTGCCAACTATAATCAAACTTTGGGACATGCTGCTTTAATACGTGTTATTATTATTATTATTATTATTATTGGACTGGTCTATAGAATTTTTGTCCCCAATCAAAACAACAAAGTTCATTTAACATACTATCATTTACCATTACAAGCCTCATTCCTGGAAAGATGTTACATGCTTGTAAAAAGCAATTTTTAGTTGAAGGGAAATAACTTTTTCTTCAGAATTTTATACATTGACATTGAGGAATTTTATAGGCACTTTTAGGAATACATTTTTGTTTTCCATAAAAAGAACACATAATTTTAGTTGAAATCAGCTCAGTAGTACAGTAGTTCTATTATTAAGTCAGGTTAACAGTACCCTTGTGGAGACCATTTGGTCTCTGAAATAACTTTAATCTTACTAAATCTTTTTTTAAATACAAGAATATAAAAAGTAATTCAAACATGAATAAAGACTTTTTACCATATATGATATTCATTACAGTCAAGCTTACTGGTAAGAAGAAAATGATAAGGGAAGTGGGCCATCTTTGGTCATTTTATATGTGGAGTATGTGTTTCTGATTTCCAGAAATAATGGGAACCTCAGTTATATGGCCCCATGAAACCCTTTCTATAAAGAAAAAAAATGAACATTCTTTATTGTGGCTATTTGCAAGGAAGTTGTTTACTCCAAAATATTTCCAAGTCACTGTCATCACTGAGGGAATGTTTGGAATACATTTCATTCTGTTGACATATTTAATTCAGGCTAAATCTGCTATGTTTCTCTCTTGCTCCAACAGAAGCAATACACAATTGTTAGTCATACAGCAATAGCATCAGCCATAGATAAATGTAGGGTTGAAATATTTATATTTAAATATGGGAGTTGTACTGCAGACTTGACTTTTGAATGTACAAACTATGATGCTGTTGTGATCGCTTGAATGAGTCCTTGTTCCATAAGCAGCTGTGACAAACGTTTATCATGATACAATTGCTGTTATTTTACTCTGAATTCTAACTAGAATATTTTGATAATATGAACAATAATACCACTCACGCTACTGAAGAGTGGTTCCACTTGTGGGTCAAGAAAACTCCACAAAGATATGACTATCTTTGATAGACATGGGTATCTGGCAACAATATCAACAATTCCCCACCGGTGATCTACTCTGTCCCTCTTAAATTCTGGAACTGAATCAGTTTGGAGTTACATAACTTCGAGATCATATTTAGCACATTAGCCCACATGAGTCTGACGTTTTATCAATTAAGTACGAAATGCGTTGGTACGTTACTGTCTTTTAAATGGATATGTGTAGTTTTTCAGTCTTCTTGCGATTTTGAAGCGATAAAAGACGAGTGAGAAAAGTCGAATCGAGGAGAGGGTTGGGGTCACGCTTGCACTCCTTGTGTTAATTTATAGTACCGATAATGTGATCTCATGTTGTCAGAGATTTCGTCGTACTTAATTGATAAAACATCCGACTCCTGTGGTTAGCCGCAACTGTAAAGCTGTTAATTGTAGTTAAAATTTTTGTAGCACAAATCGCAAAATGCTAGTCCTGGCGTTCAGTTTTGATACAGATTGACCACTTTCGTTCCCAACAGCTTTGCATTCAAGCTATTCTCATTGCCGTACATTTTTCAAATATTATTCAAACTCGTATCCCGCTCGAAAATTCGAAACGCCATGTTAGGCAAGCGTGCTCATCCCATCAATTTCTGTTATGCGAAGATTCATTGGGCAAGTACCAACTTTTTACCAATGAGAACGCTCTTTACAGCGATCATCTGTTAAATAATATACGGAACAAATACTTATTCAAAGGATCACTGTAAAATGGGGCCAGACAGAGCATTTATAAAAAATAAAAATAAAAAAAATTTTTTAAAAAAAGCGGTTTCGGAGACGATATCAAGAAAAGGTCCATATAGAGGAGAATCACATTACGGTCAGGAAAAAAGCGAAATTGTACTTTAAAAAGGAAAACAAGAGAACAATCTTGTTTGAGGGCAGTTAAATCCAATTCAAGTTAAACAAAAACAACAACAATAAAAATAGAAAAGAAAAATAACAAGGAAAGATGTGGAAAGAAGTTATTGTTCCCAAAATAAACAATAAAACTACAGCTATCAGAAACAGGAAATATAAATGTTGCTGAAAATCAATGAAAATGTACAAGAAACAAAAAAATAAATTATATTAATATGGAATAAAGGTTGTTTTGTTTTTATATCAGTAAAGTAATATTTCTTATTTATATTTTTTATTGAAATGTCAGTGATATTACAGTCACAAAATATTACTATATTTTGGAAAAATCTCAGTGAAATTTTAATCACAAATTATCACTGATATTTTCAGAAATTTTGGCAGAGTAAGTGAAACTTCAATTACAAAATCTCACTCATATTTTCAGAAATTTTGGCAAAATCTCAGTGAAATTTCACTGAAATTTGGTGAAATACCCTAATTTTGATGAAAAAAGGACATTTGAGTGACTGTCACTGATTTTTCACTGCAATTTCAATGAACTTTCAGTCACATTTTCACTAGGGTCTGATGTTTGTGAAGCATATTTTAATAGGAAGCAAAAATACTTAATTTTCAGAGTAAACATCAAATCAAGTCAAAAATCCGCCTTGTACTAAGTCCAAAGATTCATCTATGCTTGCAGTTCTTTTCATAAAGTTCAAAATTACGCCTAACATTTCTGCTAAAATCAGTCCGAGTCCAAAGTTCGTTTTACAGTAGGAAAATGAACTGAACAATCAGAACTTTTCCATCTAACAATGATCCTTTACGAGGAAAAAGAGAAATAGTACGCTTAACTATTAGACGGATTCAGTCTGTCACCTTAGCAGTATTCCCAGTCTGCCTAAAGTCCATCTGAAATTTGGGGTTTTTAAGCAAGCATCATTTGTGTTCATCTTTGAACTTATTAGAGACTGTCTGATACTGTTGTTCGAACTTCCCCAAAGACCATGTTGAATTTTCTCACTGCTGTGAGGAAGTGCCTAATATGTTGGATGGTGTAACTATGTCAATGGATCTGCTACACTCCAGAATGACTGAAAGCAGTGTGTGCAAAAAATAAATTTAGATTTGTTGGACTTTGTTCACTTGGCGAATGGCTCATCCTTTATTGAATCATGCCTCCATTTTGACATTTTGCCTTTAAAAATTATTCAAATTTGTACACGATTTTGACTACCAAAATAATCATATCTTGCATTTACACATCGAGTGAAATTCAAGTTCAAAGAAACATTGACACTTATCACGAATTTGCAAATAATAATTAATAAAGATAGTTTAAATATTCTCATTCAAGGCAATAATATGTAATAACTTTTGTTCTTCAACATGCATCTCTTCAATTTGCGTAGAGCTTCAAATGAATTGGGTTGTTTCACTTTACCTAGTATACAAATTAGCCTAATTGGCTCTTCCTAATCATTCTATAAAGGATTTATGATGGCTTCACCACATCTATTCTCAGCCAAATAAGCAATATGTGAGATTGTGTTTGTGACCACCTTACCTTTTAATTGTCACTATCATAATCACCTGTATAAACTGCCACTAGGATAATTTGACCTATGTTCAAAGCAGAATTATTTACTGTTTATATAGACTACATACTTAGGACATGTATAGCACTGGTCAAAAAGTTTATTTTCTCTTCAAAGATTACTGAAAATTATGAACAAGTTTGGGGTGGAGGGTATACATTATAACTTACATTTCTGTAAACAGGCTGAAATCAATCATTTAAACACTGCACATTGTGTATAGAAGAGTGTAATGGCATAAAATTAAACTAATCGTAATTAAATTATAAAAATATTTTACTGTAAATATTGAGAAACTGAATAATCAAGTAAAATAATTCAATTAACACACCTTGTATGAATCTTCAAAGGTTTAAGTAGTTCATTAGTAGAATGGGCGAGATGTGACACAACTGACATTGTTGAGTTAGCTCCCTTGTTCTGTGATGTGCAAGTTAGGTAAATTAAAACTGCCTGAACATGCGTATTTTATGCTTTGTTATGGCACACAATGACAAAGAAACAGTGGCTTATAAACTTTAAATGGTGTTTGTTTAAAATATTACTAATCAAGGTTCTGTTAACAAACACGTGGTTTACAAGTAAACACCGCAGTTTGAATACACTTCTATCAGCATTATTAGTGAATCAACCTGATGTGTAATAAGTAGCATGTGCTATGACCAATTCTCATCCATTTCTGCTTTTCTTCTAGCAATGCCGCATTCAATGTGAAAATCATAGATACATACTTTATGAATAGAATTAACATAAAAATCCGACTAAACAATCCTCTTTAACAAAGTGGAAATATATAGTGGAACTGGCAGTTTCTGCATCAATCACAGCCACATGCATGTTCATTTACATGTTTACTGATTACGAAAATATTTACAAAACTGAGCCCAATTACACATGTAAATCTTACATCCTTAATCTATAGTTACCCAAATGCTGATGTTAAAATTCCACAGTATCATCCAAAATGTTAAATTCCCATCTGACTCCATGTCATTCCAAATGCAATGTTAAATCCTACATGACCTTACAGTGCCATGCCTACTGCTTACTACTTACCATCTGTTTTAATTTATTAGGAGAATGGTCTTCCTGAATTGATATATTGATGAGCAGTTATTACTTACTAGTATGTGACTGTGTCACCATCCAATCCACAAGTTCTCGTGTACTGGAAACGAGACTTGAATTTACTCAACTCATTTAGTAAAGCGTCTGTACAGTATATAAACAGGAAAACATGACTGGGGAATAGCAAATTCTACAAAGTGTATCATTAGTACTGTAAAATGTACTACTGGATAGTTATTTATTGCCAGATACAGAAATCTGTATTTTATAACTCAGAAGATGACAAACATGTTATGCTGTCAATACATTCAAATGACCAAGTACTGTTACTATTTCATTATATGATGAACTTAATCTTCTGTAAAATTTACTTCACTTTAAAAGGTCTCTGTACAGATTGAAGCTTTCAGAAACAAAAGCAATAAAAAGGTTGTAATTATGTTGTAAGAACTCTCATCAGCACACATCAGACAACAGTTTCTGCTATCATGTATTTACCTTTGGATTGTGTATTAACCCACCTGTGGCTCCAAGAAGCATGTGGCATGCACAGCGGCCACATATCGGAATATGGCCTCGACTGGCCGGTTAAACCAGGCTGAGGGTAGCCGATGGGTGTTAAAACCCTCGGTGAGTTAGGCATTGTCTACGTAGCATGTGAAGACTGGATTCGGCAGCCGCGCGGAGGAACCACCAGCTGGTCAAAGGCCAGAAAGGTGATTCTCAGCAAAGCGCCGTGGAGCGCTAAGAGCACGACGAGACACGCAGGACGTCCTGGTCATCCACTGCACTCAACTCCGTCTCCGGCCGTCTCAACTTTGTCATGCTGCTGGACTCAAGATGGTTTTGGGCGAGAGAGTGAGGTCGACGAACTGCGTAACACTTCCTCACTTAAAACAAAGTCACCGCGCAAATCACTCTTGTCATCCACCCATCCCATTTCATCACCCACCAAAGTCCTGTGGCGACAGGCAAGCGACGAAGCGGCAGGTGTGGTTACACTGGCAGCCATAGCCGTAAACCTGCACGCAGGCGGCTCAGGCCATTAGGGTCGTTCATCATTGACACAGAGCAGCAGTGGAGTTCGGCAGCCCCCCAAGCGACTGAGCAGCCCTCTTCAGGAATGCACTGCTCACCTCTTTGGCATGAGGAAGGGGCTAGAAAAGGTGCCCTAAACATTGCCTGCTCAAAACCTCCCTAGCCAGCTTACCGCGGTTGGCGGGGACCCTACTCCGGCGGTCGAAATACAAAGAAGAAGCTGAGGATTGTTTCTCTCACACTTGGCGCATGGAATGTGTGCACCTTACTGGACAGAAACGACGCGGGAATACCCCAGAGGAGAACCGTCCTAATAGGAAAGGAACTCGCCAGATACAACGTGGACATTGCTGGCTTGAGCGAGACCCGGCTTGCAGGAGAAAGCGAACTCTGCAAAAGGGGCTCCGGATATACCTTCTTTTGGAGCGATCGAGGAAGTGAAGAGCGCTGTGAGGCTGGTGTCGGCTTTGCAGTGAAGACAGCACTGATTGGCAAACTGGCTGGACCTCCCAAGGGAGTAAACGACATACTCATGACCATAAAACTCCCCCTCTTGTCTGGAAAAAAGCACGTTATCATCATCAGTTGCTATGCTCCAACCATGACCAACCCGGATGAAGTGAAGGTCAAGTTCTATGAGGATCTTCACTAAGTCATCGCTGACGTGCCAATGGCAGATAAGCTTGTCATTCTTGGCAACTTCACTGCAAGAGTAGGTTGTGATCATGTTGCTTGGGATGGAGTGCTAGGAAAATACGGAGTGGGCCACTTAACAGCAACGGTCTCCTCTTGCTCCAGGCTTGTGCCGAGCATGAACTGCTGATCACCAATACAATCTTCCGCCTCCCTCCCCGTAACTGGATGTCATGGATGCACCCTCGCTCTAAGCACTGGCATCTCATCGACTACATCATTGTCAGGAAGAAGGACAGGCAGGATGTGTGTGTGACCAAGTCCTTGTGCGGCGTCGACTGCTGGACAGACCACCGCCTCATGATCACCAAGCTCAACATCCACATTCAGCCCAAAAGATGCCCGCAGGGAAAGACGGCTCCTAAACGACTAAACATCACCAAGCTGAAATGCACCAGTACCAAACAGTTGCTCGTGGATGCCCTGGAAGAACGTTTGAAATCCACCCCTCTGGACAACCAGACCGACTGGGCAGCATTCAGTGAGCTGGTCTACAGCACAGCTTCGGAAATCCTAGGACCCTCAACCAGAAAGCACCAAGACTGGTTTGATGAGAACTGCGATAAGATCAAGCAGTTGCTGGATGAGAAACACCACCTCCATCAAACCTACCTCAACAGCCCCAAGTCCACCGCTAGGAAAGATGCGTACAACAATATACGCAGAACTGTACAGCAGAAACTCCGTCAGATGCGAGACACATGACTGAGCAGCAAAGCTGATGAGGTCCAGTGCTACGCAGACAGGCATGACATGAAGAACTTTTACAATGCCCGAAAGAAGTATATGGACCTACATCCTCTGGATCATCACCCCTTCTCAGCGCAGATGGGAACACACTAATTACTGACAAAGAGAAGATTCTTGAACGATGGGCTGAACACTTTGACAGCATCCTGAATCGCCCTTCATCCATCAACGATGAAGCCATCAGTCGTCCCCCCCCCCAATTACCCATCAACGAAGCACTGGATGACCCTCCAAGCTTGCTTGAGACACATAAAGCGATACGTCTGCTCTCCACTGGTAAAGCTCCTGGTTCAGACTCCATCCCAGCTGAAGTCTACAAGAAAGGGGCACAGCCCTGATAGAAAGGCTCCACCAAATGTTTTTACTGATGTGACAGCATCCCCCAGGAATTCAAAGATGCTTCTATAATCCACCTGTATAAGCACGAAGAAAACCGCCAGGCCTGCGACAACCACCGGGGTATATCCTTGCTCTCAATCACAGGAAAGATACTCGCCTGAATCCTATTGAACTGCCTCACTATGCACCTTGACCAGGGACTCCTGCCAGAAAGCCAGTGTGGATTCCGGAAAGAACATGGGACCATTGACATGGTGTTTGCTGTGAGGCAGCTACAAGAGAAATGTCAAGAGCAAAACGCCGACCTTTTCTCCATCTACGTCGACTTGACAAAGGCCTTTGATACTGTCAGCAAAGAAGGTTTGTGGAAGGTAATGGCCAAGTACGGGTGTCTGAAAAAATTTATATCCATGGTGCTGCATTTCCACGACGACATGCAGGCATGAGTCCAGGAAAATGGAGAGACATCTGAGCCATTCCCAGTAACCATTGGTGTCAAGCAGGGTTGTGTTCTGGCACCAACACTGTTCAGTCTATTGTTCTCCGCCATGCTAACTAATGCTTTCAGAGACAGAGATGTTGGAGTCGTCCGCAGGTACTGTATAGATGGAAAACTGTTCAACCCCAGGAGGCTTCAAGTGAAAACCAAGGTTATGACATACACCATCAGGGAGTTCTTATTTGCTGATGACTGCGCCCTCAACGCTGGCTCAGAATCCGACCTGTAACGCAGCGCTGACTAGTTCTCCAGCTCCTGCACAAGCTTTGGTCTCACCATCAGTACAAAAAAGACTGAAGTCCTGCATCAGCCGGCCCCTGGAAAGCAATATGTTGAGCCCAACATCACCGTTAACAGCCAAAAACTCACGTAGTGAACCACTTCACCTACCTTGGCAGCACACTGTCACAGAGCGTCACCATTGATGACGAGGTGAACCTCCGCATTGCCAGAGCCAGCGCAACCTTCGGCAGACAGTATGCCAATGTCTGGAATAGGAGAGGCATCAGCATCACGACCAAGTTAAAGGTCTACAGGGCAGTTGTGCTCCCCACACTACTTTACACATGCGAAACGTGGACGGTGTATCAACGCCATGCCAGGAAGCTGAACCACTTTCACACCACAAGTCTCAGGAAAATCATCAACATCAAGTGGCAGGACAAGGTTCCAGACATCGAGGTACTCGCCCAAGCAGGTCTTCCCAGCATCCACACCATCCTGATGCAGCCCCAGCGACGATGGGCAGGACATGTTGTACGCATGCCAGACCATCGGCTGCCTAAGAGACTCTTTTATGGCGAGCTACAGCAAGGACAGTGATCCCACGGAGGTCAGAAGAAACGCTTCAAAGACAATCTGAAAGTTGCATTGAAAGCATTCAACATAAACCCTGATTCATGGGAGCAAACAGCCAGCGATCGAGTCACTTAGCGTTCCTACGTGCACAAAGGCTCCAAGTTGTGCGAATCTAACTGGACAGCAGCTGCAGAGCTGAAGAGGCAAACCAGAAAAACATATGCCATCAACCCTCCTGGAGATGTCCCACTCATCCTTGTCCCTTCTGCAACTAAACCTTTCGTGCAAGGATTGGCCTCATCGGCCACCTGCACACGCACAGAACAGAACGAGCCCCACTAACCCTCGGATGACGAGAGTGGTCTTCGTTGACTCGACGGACAAACAACAACATCACCTCACCATCGTAATGAATACATGATGCCAATTAAAAGTAATGCTCTAAAGTATGTACGAAAGGATACTGAACACCTATCATAATAACCAAAGCACTCTACAGATACATCCCTTTCTAACGAGTAAGCTTGCAATCCACACATACAATTGGTAACAATCATAAGCAATACATACATTCTACTTGTAGAAAGAACGAGCAACACATACCATTGGCAGAAGGGATAAGTAATGCACACATACTAGTGGTAGAAAAGATAAGCAATACACATTCTGCTAAGAGAATGGATAAGCAATACACACATTCTACTGGCAGAAAGTACACGCAATACACATTCTACTGCTACAAAGTATAAGCAGTGCACACATTCTACTGATTGAAAGGATAAGCAATACACATTTTACAGGTAGAAATGATAAGCAATACACACATTCTACTGTTACGTGTAGGCTCGTACAAAAGTAACAAAAGAAAAGAGTGAAGTCAACAAGCTTTGTAAATTTTAACAAAATAATTTATTTCCCTAGAAAAAAAGGTAAAATATGAAATAGGACTTACAGTTTGTGAATATAATCCAAAATTTAATCCTAGAATAGAAAAATATAAGTTCTATCACTAAACAGTTCTAACTGAATCCAGGTTCGAATCTCTATGAAGTTCCAATATGGAAGGCGATGACGTCAGATGAGGTTGTTGTACTGATGGCAACAGTTCCTCATTGAATCACAATTTATAATGTTCTATTTAGAATTCCACAATAAATTTCCACTAAACGTCTTTGTCCCAGAATTTTTATAAAGAAAACACTTGTATAGTTTTCTAGAGAATATGAATTATTAAATCCCAAAAAACAGAAGAACTTCAGAACAAACTGGCAATACACACTATTGGTAGAAGTGATAAGCAATGCACATATCTACTGATAGAAAGGATAAGCAATACACACATACTGGTTGAAAGTATAAGCAATGCACACATACAGCACTTGTCATTAGATTTTTAAAAAAATGTAGAAATATTTGAATAAGACAAAGGAATCTGGGGCATGTCATGCGATTTCTTCTCCATTGGTTTATGTTGGATGTTTCCAGGTAAATATCAGAACTAACAACTGTATTCAAAGAAGTCCATTTATTATTTTTTTAACACTTCAAATATACAGTATAAAGTAATACAAAATAGATACAACTGGACAATGTACAAAACTATATGCCTTTACTAAAACAATGGTCATCTTTCTGGGTTGAACTAACTGGGTTCTGTTTCAAAACCAGTTCATGTCCAGGGGAAAGAAGATTGGGGGAGGGGATTAATTTTTACATTTTGATGAATAACTATGACACATTGTCTCAAGCATGCTTTTAACATCTTAAATTATTACTGAAAGAACTTATAAAACAAAGAAAAGACTTTTTTCTGGAAGGTCTACGAATTTGGGAACAGAATGAAGTAGCCATGCCTAATTGGAATACTGGAAAGTTATACAGTATCAAGCAGGGCTTGCTCACTGGGTTTTACTCAATCTGATAAATCAACCTCCCAAACCTGTGTTGATACTGAGAGAATATTTGTAGGTCTGATGTCACTTGTTCATAAAATTCTGCAATTTTGCTGCATATAAGTCTGTCCAGAACAGACCAGCATGTAGTTAATAGAAACTTACTGGTATCTGGTAACAGCCATATGTAGCCATGAAATTCAAAATGGCAACTAGACATCAGGTTGTGCTATTCCACATTAATTTACAAGTCATAAAAAACATAGGATTTTGTC
This sequence comes from Megalonaias nervosa, assembly GCA_016617855.1. NCBI lineage: Eukaryota > Metazoa > Mollusca > Bivalvia > Unionida > Unionidae > Megalonaias > Megalonaias nervosa. The sequence goes on from JAECUM010023326.1 coordinate 26,281, forward strand.
CAGAAATATCCTTCACATACTACCAAAACGTCCCTTTAACCAATGATAGCTCAAGAGACATGAGAAATACCTGTCAATATCTAAAATGTACACTGATGTGTTGCGGACAGATCAGTCTCAAACAATTCCTCGATTTTATGAATAACTGATATCAGACTAATGCTGTAACATTTACAAACATTTCAAAATATGCACAAGGGTTATAATAACTGCAACAATGATGCTTAATTGAAACACCAATAAATTCAACTTTCCCCCATATACAATAAGTCTTTGTTGAATATATCAGACAATTTAGGTAAAACATCCATAGGATTGTCTTGATGTAGTTGCCAATTGCTACACGCAAGATGAGAAGAACATACATAAAAGCAACCGGATGTACATTATCACATGCATATGGGGTACATTTTATAGGATGTACAAGTACTAAAATACTGAATGTGGCTTACAAACTTGAATGGTTTTCTTAATATACATATTTTCCAAGGTAAATAATGTCATTTAAATAAACTTTTAGCACTATTATCAGTACATCAACATGATGTGCCATTGTATGAAACTTCCGCTACAACCAATTCTCATCAACTTCGGCTTTTTCGTCGCAATGCCATATCTGATGCAAAAATCATACATAATTTAAGAAAAGGATTATCAGAAATATCTTACGAAATAGTCCTCTTAAACAGCCCAACATCAAACCAACAAACTGTCCATCAGTATCAACACTGTGGGCCGATTTATCAGACTAGGTTTTACTCATTTCATATTTCTGGTGCTGCCATCCTGACAACACATGCTCTCTGCCTTACAGAAGAACAGCAAACAAATCCAAATCAATTATAAAGCATTATATCATGGGATGATATATATTTGAACCCAGGTGGTGTTGCTGCGAGACATGTTTTTTATCTTCAGAAAAATAATACTTGTTAGACATGTCAAGGCAATGCTGAAGACCTCCAACATAAAATAAACAAGAATCATTGCAATCACTGGGCTTCAAAACGGGAGATAACTGGTCCTTGTTTCTGACAGAGCTGACAAGTGTCATGGACATTAGTGTTGTAAACCAACAATGTGTATGATATGCATCAAACAGTCAGTACCTACACTATCTGAAAAAAAAAAATCTATTTATAGGATTCTGTAAAACCTAAATTGCAAACAGTGTGGACAAATATTGTCCTTTTGCTAATGATCGAATAAACCCATTTTCCTGAACAAGACAGCAGCAAATGTTTGTTTCATTTTGAAGAAACAGAGTAAAGATGTCACTTCATACTCTGGCGGTTGTGCTTTTCATAGAAGTCCAGATCAGGTCCAATGGAAACAATTTTGTATGGGTTGATCATCTCCTGGCTTACCTAAGATGCATGGTGAAGACAACAATGGAAAGACATTAGTCTGATTTGCATTTTGTTTTCAGTTTCTATGCAACACAGAAAAATAAATAAACTTTTATAGTACCTTAAAACATAAATTTTACAATGCTAACTACAGATCTCTCTCTCACCATCATCTAATACACTGTTGATCATTGTTGATTTCAATAAATTCATTATAAAACTTTTTTATGGTTCAGTCTTACAGCTTTCAGAAAAATATGTCATAGCTGGCATAGTTAATTCTAACAAGTGAAACAACCCCAAATCTATTCAATAATTTCATAAACTTGTTCCAATACAATAACATGCACTTGTTTAGTGTTATATATATATATACCAATATTTATTGCATCCATCTCCTTGCATATAACCCATTCAGTAATCAAACCCTCACCATATAGTGTTTTCTAATATGCTCCATGTTGACTGTATCACTGACCCCAGGAGTCTGGTATATATCCCTCACATAGCCCCACATGTTAGGGTATTCTTTGATCATCTTCTTGTTGCACTGAAGTTTGGAATATACAGCTGTTAGCATTTTTATTTCGCTATAAAATGATGGAAAATATCCAAAGTTGTAGATGGGGGAAAGGGGAGTCTCATATAAGGAAACAAAAGGAATCTTCAGGGCACATAATTAATTCTACCCAGAAGGACTCCTTCAGTATCTATAAAAAAAATCTGATCAGAAGGATTTTTATGACTGCGGGATCATGGGTGACAATTACCTCCAACACTTCAGGAAAGTGACACAAGTATAATATGAATTACAGAGAGTAAACTCAACATAAATAAACAATCAGTTTTAGAATAAGGTATACAGAGTTGCAGTAACAGTAAATGTATACCTGTCAACTCTCACACCGGGAGAAAAAAACACCTGATTTTGGGCTCATTCCATGCCAACCTCCTAATCTCATATCTCCAGATTTTTTGCACAGAACTCCAGATTATAACATTATGTCTGTCAATTTTCATTTCTCTGAAAAAATCCCACATAAATAGATATATCATATGCAATCCACAGAAGCCATATTTTATATTATCACCTATGAATATTGTTGTGATGAAATAATATCATGCTACAAAGTTTGTTTTTCTTCATTAAAAAGGATGTTAAGTTTAAACATAATTCACGTAAATTTGAACTTTTTTTAACCCTACAACAATACTATAGTTAAAACAATAAACCACAACAATCAAATTGTCATCATTTTCAGTCTGATGAATGATCACTGTGAATTCTGTAATTGTCTCTACAAGCAAAATACCATCTCCACTCCCACCAAAGAAACTTGCACCAGTAAACACCTGGCATTCCTTTACTCTATATATATATATATATATATATATATATATATATACGACCTTTAATTATTCTGATTAAATCAAAAGAAGGAATGCAAAAATATACCACGCAGCATATGTGCCCCCAAAGAACTAATTCAGACTAAATATTTTATTTATTAAACTGTGTTACATGCCTTACACGATGACCTTAAGGAATTAAGGTGGGATATAAAACATGGGAAAAATAGTTGCCACATGCCTGGTAACTTGTGACTGCAGAGTTGAACTGTTAAAATGATGCTCACACACACACAAACACACGTTAGAACATGGTTTCTTATGAAGTATGTCGGAGGGGCAGTCCTTTCACAAGATAAATGCAATAATATGGATTAACTGTTAATTAGTTATACTGGCTTTATGCTAACCTTTAGCTATTGTGCAGATTTGCCACAGCTGACTGGAATATAAAAATGGGGGCACATTATGGGGGAAAATAAGGCATGTCAAAGGGGGAAATGGCACATCCCATGGGCGCTCGCACATTAGCGGCAAGGGGGGTGGGGACACTAGACCCCCTCCCAATTTCACCTTCAAAAATGCTTAGGCTTACATACATAAAATTTAATGGATGACCACTACATGTTTGCCACTCCACCCCCTAGAAAAGTTTCTGTGGGTGCCCAGTGGTACGTCCTTTGAGAATTTCGCACATATTGGACCTGGAAGATAGGTCAATATTTATTGAAACCGGCACTTTAAAAAATGCCACATAAAAACCTCCCGACTTTAGGTCCCAATCTCCCTATTTTTTAATCAGACTCCCTACTTGGGTTTTGAAAAGTTGACAGGTATGTAATTGTTTATCATATGTTACATCACACTGCCATGCAAAATTTTCATGTTTATGAGAAATTTCCGGTGCAAATTTGTACAATTTACAACTATTCTTTTCAGATTTTAAATAAACAATTTTTTCTCTATCAACGATAATGATTAATTTATGTTGACGGATTAGCATTTCTACAAAGAAAATAATTTTTTTTATACATGATGGGTAGCCATTTTTTAATGGGTAAGAGAACATTATTTTTGCCCGGCTGCATGTGTATCTATCAGTAATAAATACCTTAAAATGACCATGATACACTTTGTCAAATCTGACCAGTGTCATGAAAAGACGTATATCGGCTTCCGTCATCTGATTTCCAACAAGGTAACGCTTCTTTGATAGTATTTCCTCGACCTGAAAAAATGAATAATTTTTTATTCTTCATGAATTTATCACATTAAGTTTCTGCACCTGAAAATTTCACCAATGAGAACTCCACTCATGGACAGATGTGTGCGTGTGTGTGTGTGCAGGCGGTGTTGGGGGAATCTATGATGAAATACTGTGTGAAAAGGAACATAGGAAACACATAACAGAATTCCAGATGGTTCTATATATATATATATATATATATATATATATATATATATATATATATATATATATATCCTGCCCCAATGAATATGTAGAAATAGTAGATCGTGCAACTGCATGCAATGATTCTATTGTTCAGGTAAAATTACAATCCCTCAAAAAGTTTTGGACGTTGGCTGTTTAGGCACCAAAAATAATATAAGATCCTTTCAAGCTAACATTACTGCAGCCACCAATCAATCAAATGTTTTGAGACTATTTGCTGCACTACTGTTCTATTTGCTGCACTATTGGTCTATTTGCTGCACTATTGGTCTATCTGCTGCATTACTGCACTGCTGGATGCTCACAATAAAAATAATAAAATCTTATGCAGTGATACCACCACCACAACCGCAAGAGTAAATGTATATATCTTGCCAATTGTAACTGTAATTGATTGTAATTGATTGCAGTGTGAGCTGTAATCGTACTTGTAATCAACGATTTCAAAAGCTCTATAATCGCAATCATAATTGTTCTTTATTGGCAGTATAATCACACAGGGTAAACATGATTACAAATGATTAAAAAAAATCACTAAATTGTACTTTTAATAATTGTAAGAATATTAAAAGTTTCCATAAACAAAAGACCATAAACGTTTACTATTACAAATAGGTATGTGTAATTAAAGGAGGCCAACATACAAGCTAATTTTTCTAAAATTATACAGTGTTTTATAAATTACAGTGACTATTCATTAATTCAAAAATTCATGTTCAATTAGCAACTCTTTCATCAGGTATAATTTGGCAGAGAAGTAGACTTTAAATAAATTTACTTGGACTCTGAGAAGAAGTCTAATTACTAATGATTCTAGAAGCCAACAGTAACAACTAAAATTGTCGATGTGAATGTGATGTAAACAGTGCTAAGTAGTATTCATTTGGCATGTTAATCTGTATGTAATTGTCAATAAACAATTACAATGAGTTAAAATTCTTTGTCTTTATTATACAATGTATAATATCTGCCCAAATCCAAAAAAATATTTTTTAAATATATAAAGCAATCATAATCATCCCATGTAATCATAATCATCATCATAATCATCCCATGTAATCATAATCATAATCATGGTTTCCAAATAAAGCGTAATCATAATGTATATCATCAGTGCCAAACAACTTGTAACTGTAATTGTAATCAAGCACCTGTAATTGACCCCATGCCTGACTAGAAGACAGTATGGCTCCAACAAAATGACATTATTCTTGTCAGAAAACTAAAGACAGATTCTGTTTAGACAGTTACTAATAATTTACCCTGTCAAGAGATTGAAATAGCTGGTGGACTGCTTCATCATAAGCTTCCTGTGACCGAGCAAAACCACATTTGTACACCCCATTGTTTATGTCTCTGAAAGTAGAATCAATAATGCTGTAGATCATCTGAAAATGTGTATATAGGAACAAGTTATAGCTATGATGTGGTGAGGAAATGAAAAGTGCAACTTTGACTTCTTGCAGACATTTAAAGTTTTTCTTAGTAACTTTTGACTTTTCTTGTTTGTCTTCAATATAATCTTTTTAAAATGTTTTGATAATGTAAGATAATTGTGATTCAAAGTTCAAGATATCACTTACAAAACACACCAAAAGACAAAATCAAGAAAAGAATCATACTGAATTTTACTGGTCAGTTTGTGTGATGTAATTAAAATATACTCATCATCATTTGATTGTGTTAATCCTACAATTTTGATAAATTTTGTCAGAACTATTACTTTTTGTTTTTCTTGTCCTTTCAGCATGTATTTGCTCTACAGATAATACTGAACTTAAAATAGGTTTAGCCAAGTTTAACATCTGCCAACTTGTTTCATCATTGTCAATGTGACATGTTCAAATCAATTTGGTGTCATACAAAAAGACCGTTGTTTCATCACGATCAGTGTGATACGTTCAAATTGATTTGGTGTCATACAAAAGACTATTCCTTGAAGTCTGAAAGCTTTTTTCATGAGAAATTTTGCCTTTATTCAATCTGTATTTGTTATAGAAATGCTGCCGGGTACTTACGAATAAATCCAAGAATTTATTTCATCTATCTCTTTCTGCAGATGCTTTGGATAAAAATCTAACTTTCGCTGCTCCTCAGTCTTGCAAAATGCGTTAAATTCTGAATTCAGCATGCGGATGATTTCTGAGGATTCATTATTGACAACAGTTTTCTTCTGTTTGTCCCAGAGACATGGAACAGTATTTCTGCTATTGTATTCTGAAACGAAACAATAACGTCAATGTTTTCTTATCAACCAATTTTAGTGTAAAATATGGACATAACGTTAGGACAAATTCAGCTACGCTTCTTGCCATGGCAATGTATTCTCAAAACATTTTGAACATATTCCATGTCAAGGTCGAATTCACCAAACCTTGACAGTTTGTAAAGTTAACTCAAACAAAATCTGAATTATAGAATGATCAGGGCATTCTTCACTTAAGTCTTTCTTCAAGAATGTGAAATTTCAGTCACCTCAATCAACTAAAAGTAACCTACCTGATTTCTTAGGTTTTGTGTTTGAACTTGAATTTTGTGCTCAGATGCTTTGAGAATATGGAACTTGATATTTAATGAAGAACATGTGTTTTGTATTTTTTAAAACATAGTTATACTGCAGAAACCATTCCCTGGCTGTTTTGTATACTTTTCTTCGATATCTGAATTCATCTGAGCTGCAAGTTTGTGAAATTTTTGGTTCCTAGGTATAGTGTACTCTTTATGTATAATACCTACAGCCTTTCCAAAAAACAAGATCATATTATACACTTATACAAGCTCTGTCGATTGTTTAGCATCAAAAAGAGAGTGATATTCCAGGATGATAGGAATCAAATTATGGCTGATGATCTACATTTATTACTCTCATCTGAAGAGAGAACATTTGCCCATCGACACTTATTTGTTTATCAGAACTGTGCGAGCTGACATGACTGTTTGTATGCACTACACACTTTTCTTTCTGTGCATTCACAAAGAGAGTGTTAGAGCTGAAATTGTGTTTTTTTTAAATCTCTAGTCACTAAGTATTAATCAAATACCTGGATCAGCCATTAAGTAGATTTCGCTCAGGTATTCACGTCCGTTGACAGTGTCCAATGTTGATCCCTCCACCTGCCACAGAAAAAGAACTTTTTATGATTATCTCAAATGCTCATCAAAAATGTTTAGCTCAGACTTCAAATCCTTATGAGGATTAAATTTTATCTATTCAAAACTTAGTTCAAGACATACATTCCAGTTTAATCAACTCCATTATGTGCTATACTGATTGTTTGCAAATGTAAGATTAATGATTGGTACTGGAAGTTAGACACTCACCGTGGAGCAAAGTTCTTTAAAGTACATCCAGGATCTGCGGTTTCTGGGGCTTGACCCGCAATTTTTAATACTGGGTCTTTACTTTGAAACTCTCGGACCTAAAAAACTCTATGATTGGAAAATACATGGTCCCAGACTGGCATATTATAAAGTTTAAGAGTTATGATATAGTAAGTTGAAAAGTTTGAGCAGTAGCAACTGTAAAAACAATAGATAAGCTACTTCACAAAAGACTAACTATAAAAGATAAATTAAATGAGAGAGATGTACTGTCTGCAAATAAAAAGAAGAAGCCATTCAACTTCTGTTTAAGGAATGTAATCATATTAGTGAATTTTGGTCCAATCATTCTGAAGGCAAACTAAAAGGACTGATGCTCTACTATCTTTCCTGGAATTCAAGATAAGATCATTTCCTCATTGTAACTGGCTGAGTGTTGAAATCATTCTGATATTCTAGAACAATACAATTTTAATCTTAGTTGCTGAGATGGCTGTACTGGATGTAAGATCAACACATTTTCCTTTTAGGATAAACTAGACACCAATGAAAGACTTTTGCAAAAACCCTATGCCATTATGACCATCCATTCAGCTGAAATTTTGACAAGACTTTGAATATGCTCATTGTGAAAGCCCTATTGTCTGCAGGTACCATTTTTGTGAGAAATGTTTTGGTGAAAACCTATGTCAGTATGACCATTTCTGAAGGAGTAATAATAACAAGACTTTTCAAGATAGCCACCTTATTGACCTTACTGGATGTCAGATGGGTATCATTTTCTTCTTCAGGACCACCATGACACCATATAAAGCCTTCTGGTCAAAGCCCCATGACAGGGATTTAGAAATCCACTTGCCTGACTCCTGGACAAGCTCAAATTCGACTCGGGCAAGCTCAGGTTTCCAAGGTACACCTCTCCCTCGATAACTCACGCACAGCAGGGTCCACCAACATAGACCGCGCTATAAGCAAGGACGCGAGTTACCGAAGAACCTCCAAAAGTTGAAAAAAATTAGCTTAGATATCGAGAAAACAGTGGAGGGGGGATAGGGAACTGGGCTGTTTAATGTCTGAATGCTCATTTTACAATCACGTCGATAATAATTTTTAATAACGCGCTTTTTCTAATAAAGTTGTTCATTATTCTGTTTAAATAACATTTATTTTCAAAATGTCCAACATGTGAAAGATCATTCCACTGGTTTCAACAACCATCACGTGTACGCAAAACATCTGTGTATTACATCACTGCTTTTTGTGTTCTTGAAAAGTCTGGTTCCCGGAGTGGTATTTAATGGTATCCTGCCAAATCGGGAGTCAAAAGAGCGGGAAACTAGACTAACTGTCGATGCACCACCAAACAAGATCCCTTTTCTTCAAAAGCACGCGAAATTTATTTCGTGAGACAATCGTCTATGTAGAATCTCAATTTTTGTATTGTTCAGTTAGCATACTATTGATGTCATAATTTCATTGGAAGTAATAATGAAACTTCTTATCATCCTTGAGGATATCTCTAAGTGCCAGTTCAAAAATTCTCTGAAACTCGCTTGCCCACAATGGTCCGTATCTATGAAACCAAGCTCTTTATTTTACGAAGTATTCATTTCGCTTGGTTATCTTTGATCACAGTTACCAATGAGTCTGTTAATTTAAGGTAGTTTATGTTACATACACAATAACATTTATAACAGTGATTGATCAAATGAAGTGAGTTCACCCGACATATGACCGGGGCCGCTAGATTTTAAATTTGTAGGATTTCGTGCCTTTTAACTTTTCTTTTATTCCAGCTCCTTTATTTGATTCAAAAGACATAATTAACGTGATAATACAAAGGAGGCCAGCTTTTAATTCAGTGCAATAAAACAACATACTTCTGCAAATCAGTTATCAAAACACGGTCGGCACCTAATTAGGTTCTCAGAGAAATGCTCGCGAACATAGCTGTTACGGTAGATTGGCACGTTTTACGTTTAATTACAAGAGGACACATTGTATGATGATTACACTTAAAAGGAACTAAAAGATAGAACTAGAACATAAATTTCAATTGATTAAAAAAAATAATTTAATTGGTATTTATTTATTAAAGTACTGCCTCCACTCTGCGTAAGTGACATTTTCATTGATCGAAATTTCCTTACATATCGTTAATTGCGGTGTACTACCGTTTGGAAAGAAAATGTAAAAAAAATTGTATGACTTATTTTTGAATTTGATATTTCATAATCTTGATTAAAATTTCAGGTCCTATCTACCGTTTTCGACAATAAAATGAGCGATATATCAAAGTTCCGTTACTAATTTTGATCGCGATTTTCTTCAAGTTCAAAAATAAGGATCAATTTTTGGGGTATTTTCTGGTTTAAAAAATGGGATCCACGTCTGACTCCGCGTTATAAACGGGTTCGCAAGTTATCAGGGCGTGAGTTATCGAGAGAGTGGTGTACTTGCCTAAGGGCAAGCCAATAAAATTGAGAGGCAGAAAGGTCTGAGTGTTATGTTCTGTTGATAATGCGTTATGTTCTGCAAGTTGTATGCCCTGAAATCTTGCCACAGTACACATAGCAACACCTTTATTTAGTGTTTATATGTACCACTTCCTTAAAACTTGCCAGTTTCTTTCATCAATCATGTGATTTCCATGACAAAGTCAGTCTCACATTTCTCACACAGACATGATAATGTGAATATTTACTATTTAAAGCAAGTTTTGAAAAATGAGGAATAAATATTTATATCATAAGTAATGTTACATTTTATTTGTTAAATGTGTACTATCGGACAAAAAGTACTCTTCCTCTATTTTTACGCAGCAGTCTTCTTTTTTAATAATACAGATAACACCTGACTTATGTGATAGTTGCATTCCCAAGTGTTGGTCATGTAACTTGAAATTTTGGGTTTCACTGCTTTAATTTGCAGTCAAAAGGGGTAGCAATATCAATATTTTCAACATGGCTGCTGTGGTTGCCATATGAGACATCAGATTTGGACCATTTTCATTTACAACAAACTAGACAGCATAAGAAGTCTTTCAGTGAAAACCCTATGTTGATATTGCCATTCATTTAGGTGAAATAGTGCTACAAACATTTCAACAAATCTGAGCGTCCCCATTTTCATTTAGGATCAATGAGATATATCTTCTTGGAAACCCCAATGTTGGTGACTTTCTGTTCTGAGTAGACATAACAAGATTATCAAGATGGCAGCCACATTAGATGTTGGATTGGCACTGTTTTCACTTACAATCAACTACATCACAAGTCTTTTAGTGAAAACCACATGTTGGTAAATCCATCCATTCTGAAGGCGTGTTGATATAACAAGATTTTCAAGTTTGCTGTTGTAGTCTTAACAACACCATCTTCAATGGGACCAATTAGACCTTTTGATGCATGTGTGTGCAAAGGTCCATGGCAATCCTCCAAATAGCTAAGGAGTAGTCACAACAAATTTTGCTGACAGACAAATGTTCGACGACAGAAGACAGACAACAGAACATGACATAAATATAAAAATTGGTTCCCAGCCTAAAATTGCAAGCTAATATCATAAGCAAGTAGTTAGTACAACTGTGCCTCCTGATTGTTCAGTCAATGACGTCATTCCCATAACTGCTTGTTCGGAGGCTTCTGACCTATACTTCAGTGATCAAATGGTAACGCACATTGCTTCGAAGCATAATGGGAAACAAAATCATGAAGATTCTATACCTTCATTAAAGATGGAGGATGCTTATAATATCATTTGTCTCACAAGCAACATAAGTCCAATACAGCTGTATTCAAATTATCTGTACAGACTGTTACCAAAACCTCAAAGATCAAACTGGGCCATGTGAGAGATCTAGTTCAGCAAAACCAGACATGCATATACACTTTAGTTGTTTATATACAAAGAACCTAAAGCAGCTATCACACATTCTATATGCAAAAAATGTTTAACGCCAAATAAAAGAACTGACTGACCTTGTCAGAAAACTGCCATCCCTTGGGTCCCATCAACCAGTCAACAACATTAATCGAAATGATGTCCTCAAGACCTTTCAGCTTTCTAAGCAAGACAACCCTACTAGCCCATGGACATGCATATGACACATACACGTGGTACCTATTGGGTTCTGCCTTGAAACCTGTCGATCCATCAGCTGCAAAATAAAAATAAATCTTGACAAAGGCAAAGGTTGTTTATAAACTAAAGCAGATGCAAATTATACTTAAGCAGATAGAAACTGAAGTTACACACAGGTAAAATGATCACATTTATTTTCAGTTTCCATTGACATTTATTTTAATATGTCTGTAAATACAACATTAAACAACTAGAGTCTCTCAATGCGACTGGCACTTTACTGGGTGCAAAGAATGTTCAGGAATGCAAAACCATTTCTTCCTTTTAATTGTTGAGTGTTGAAGCCATCTTTGATATTCTTCAGCAATAACATGATTTTCAAATTAACTGTTGTGATACACATACTGGAGTCAGTTTGGCACCATTTTCATTAAAGACAAAGCAGACATCATAAGAAGTTTTCTGTTAAAATACCCATGTCATCAAGATTATTAAGACAGTTGTCATGGCAGATATATTGGATACATAACTCGCACAATTTTCATTTAGGACCAGCAAGACATCATGTTGATATGACCACCCAGTAGTAGCAATAACAAGATTTTCAAGATGGCTGCAGTGGTGGCCTTACTGAACTTCAGATTTGCACTGTTTTAATTTAGGACCTCATAAAAAGTCTTTTATTGAAATCCCCATGTTCATATGATCTCCATTCATGAGGGGTAGCAAGATCACAATTTTCAAGATGGCCACTGTGGTGGCCATAATGGATATCCACGCAGCACCACTTTCATTTTGGACAAACATGACAATGGGATGAACGTGTGTGTGTAAAGTTTCAAGGTAATCCTCCAAGTAGTTTAAGTTAAGACTTTATTTAAAGAGGGTAACACAATTAGCTAAGAACTAATCTACCTCGAGGCCCTCATACAAAGGAATTTATTTATTTTAGCTGCATCTCTGAAGCCTCTGGATATACTGGGTTTGGAAGAAGGAAATAGAGAGGGCATTTCTAATCTCAACTGGAATACTATTCCAGAGCAAAGTTCCAGAGTATTGGAAACTTTTTTAAAATAATTCCTTATTTGGTTTGGGAAGTTTATACTGTTTGGTAGACATGGATCGCAGGTGGGGAGTATTACCAGGTAGCCTATACTTGAATAGTAATTGTAAATATTCAGGAGCACTATTATTGGATATCCTGTACATTAATTTGGTTTTTCTCAAGATTCAGTCTTTAATATGTAATATTTTAACTTACCAGCTAAATTTTCCTTGCTTTCTTTCTGTACTGATATTAGCCCAAATGCTCTTTTTTTGAAGATGTGCCAGCTTTACTAAGTTTTTATCATTTGAATTACCCCATACTGTATTACAGTAGTCTAAATAGGGTTGTATGTTACTGTTATAAAATAGTTTTCTTTGCCTTTCAGGGAGAAAGTGTCTTATCCTACTGAGAAGCCATAAACATGAATTGACTTTTTTACTGATATGTTTGATATGTTCATCCCATGACAGGTTATTGTCTACCAAGACACCAAGTAGTCTATCATGACAGACCATTTGCAAATTTCTATCCTTCCATGTCAGACATAGTTCATCACTATCAAGTTTTGTCCTTTTTTGCCGTGTTGAGATAAGTAATATTTTAGTTTTACCAGTATTTACCACCATGCCATTGCAGGTGCACCAGTTGTCCAGTTTGTTTAGGGCATTCTGTAAAGAAATTTCGAGTTCATGCTTTGTGTTTTGGATGTCTGACAATGTTGTGTCATCTGCATAGAGATCTGTAGATGATATTGAGTCCTTTAGTACAAGTGGTAAGTCATTAATAAATAAAATAAATAGTAATGGACCTAGAAATGAGCCTTGTGGTACTCCACATCTAATTGTTCCAAGTTCAAGCAGAACATTATTTATATAAACATGCTGTGTTCTCTCACTAAAGTATGAAGTAAACCATCTAACTGTGCTTTCATCACATTGGTAGATTTTCAGTTTCTTCAAAAGGATTTCATGATCCACCATGTCAAAAGCTTTCCTGAAATCTATAAATACAGATAATATTATTCTACCTTGGTCAAGTGCTTGAAGCCATTTATCAGTTAGGGTGATCAAGGCAGTCTCACATGAACGTTTCTGTCTAAAGCCTGATTGATTAGGGTGTAGTATTTGGTTAAATATGACATAAATGAGTCACGGACATGTTTTTCAATCAATTTTGACAAGTTTGGTAGTACTGAGATTGGCCGGCAGTTATCAGCATCATCCTTAGAACCAGATTTGTGAACAGGAGTTACTTTTGCCGTTTTCCATATTTTGGGGACAGATGAGGTTGCAATACTTAAATTGATTATGAATGTTATGCTATCTACAATAGCAGAGGTAGAAGATTTAATGAGTCATGGACCAATCTGATCAAGTCCTGTAGCTTTCTTGGTATCAAGTTCACTGAGTCATATTTGAACAAAGTTTTTTGATACTGGTGGGATAGAGAAACATACCTCCTTAGAGATTTTGCTGCTGCAGAACTTTTTCAGTTTATTAAAGTTGTTTTCAATCTCTGGTTCTTTTAACTTTGTGGTAATGTTGGTGAAAACATCACTGAAAACATTTGCAATATCATTGTCATCAGTGAATATGGTGTCATTCACCAGAAGTGAGTGAATTTTATTTATCTGATCTTTGTTGTTCCTCCAGTGAGTTCATTGAAGACTTTCCAAATGGAGTTTTTGTTGCTCTTTTTGTTTTCAAGCAATGATTGATAATTTTTTTTAGCTTTTTTAATTATACTTGTTATTTTATTTCTCCATACTTTATATTGTGCATGGTTTCCCATAGCCTTGAATTGGTCTCGTGTTTCATAACGTCTAGGATTTCAGTAGTAAGCCAATTAGGTTGGATTTCATTCTCTACTCGATGTACTTTCAGTGGTGCATGCTTAGAGACTTCAACCATAAATAAGTCAGTCCACACCCTCTGAGCTTCATCTATGTCATCCAAATTTTGGATCATATTCCATGGAACTTTATATAGGTCATTGAGAAATTGTTCTTCATTAAAATTTTTGAACGATCTGTAATTGATAGTTTTGTGTGTATTTTTCTTATTTCTCTTGCATTTAACCTTTCTTGTCAAAAAAGTATGACAGTAGTCACTAAGACCAACTTTTGGTACATTAACACAAGCCACATTGTCTGGTAGGTTGGTATAAATGTGATCAATAAGAGTGCTTGATTTCTCTGTTACCCTTGTGGGCTGCCATTTACCAGCTGGACTAGGCCTAATGATTCAATAAATTCCATCCAGTTGTTCCTTATTTGAGTATTGAGAAGGTCCTTATTTATATCACCGAGTACATATGTTTCTTTCTCCTGTGCAAGAAGATTTTCCATTTGTTTCAAAAAGTTATCATTCCAAATTGCTTTGGAGGAAGGTGGCCTATAAATCAAACCCACTAGGAATGATTTTGCATTATTTTGAGAAATTTCCACCCAGATGCTCTCAATTTCTTGTGACTCCAAGTCAAGTCGCCTTTCTGCATTTACATCTTCCCTAATGTATACAACAAGACCTCCCCCTGCTGTCTCTCTGTCCCTGTGTAATGGTTTATTGTTGCCTTGACAGTGATGTAGATCATCATTGTGGTTAGCATTTAATTTGGTTTCAGTGAGTCCTAAAACATGTATATTATTTTCCTTGGAAGACAACATTAACTTAATTTGGTCTATTTTTCCCACTATACTAAGTGGAGACAAAATAACAAACTTGTGTTAATGGACAGACAACAAATGATGGAAGACAGACAAAAGATCATCCCATAAGCTCTTCTGGTCTTTGACCAACAGAGCTAAAAAACAGTGACTTGGGATAAAAATAAATTACACAGATAAACCAATGGCATGATCTGGCACTCAGCCTGCAGAAGTTTATCAAATATAAGAACTACAATTTATGAACAAATTTTATACTCAAAATGTTATCAAAATCTGAACAAGGTGGAAGCTAGCTTAGGGTACCTGGGTGTTATTTTATTGATCACCGTATCTTTATTTAACTGTCCTTAATGATCACTTCTCATCCATTATATACCAGTGAAACACATAAGTGTCTTGCAAGGACACTGCCTTTTGTATTTACCAGATATCCAGTTTCTGAATTGAGATTCTTTTCTCATGAATGTCCCTTTTGAATCAATCGCAGTGTCAAGTATTTTGGCTTTTTCTTTCTGGTTGTCCATGGCCCTGAAAGCAGATTAGAATGGACTTTGAACAAGAATCCTACTGTCAGACTAGAATGGGTTTTCAATAATGATCCTGTCAGAAGAGTATGTCTTTTAAATAATGACCCTGTCAGACAAGTATGGGCTTACAATAATGATCCTATTGGATTAGTATGGGCTTACAATAATGATCCTGTCAGATTAGTATGGGCTTACAATAATGTTCCTGTCAGACTAATATGGGTTTACAATAATGATCCTGCTCTTTGACTAGTATGGGCTTACAATAATGATCATGTCAGATTATCAGTAGTATGGGCTTACAATAATCATCCTGTCAGACTAGTACAGGTTTACAATAATGATCCTGCTCTTTCACTAGTATGGGCTTACAATAATGATTCTGTTTGACTAGTATGGGCTTACAATAATCATCCTGTCAAATTAGTATGGGCTTACAATAAAGATCCTGTCAGACTAATATGGGCTTACAATAATGATCCTACTTTCAGACTAGTATGGGCTTACAGTATTGATCCTATCAGATTAGTATGGGCTTACAATAATGATCCTGTCAGACTAATATGGGCTTACAATAATGATTCTGCTCTTTGACTAGTATGGGCTTACAATATTGATCCTGTCAGACTAGTATGGGCTTACAATAATGATTCTGCTCTCTGACTAGTATGAGCTTACAATACTGATCTTGTCAGACTAGTATGGGCTTACAATATTGATCCTGTCAGACTAGTATGGGCTTACAATAATGATCCTACTGTCAGACTAGCATGGGCTTACAATAATGATCCTGTCAGACTTGTATGGGATTACAAAAATGAGCCTGTCAGACTAGTATGGGTTTACAGTAATGATCCTGCTGTCTTACTAGTATGGGCTTACAATAATGATCCTACTTTCAGGCTAGTATGGGCTTACAATAATGATCCTGTCATACTAGTATGGACTTAAAATAATGATCCTGCTGTCAGACTAGCATGGGCTTACAATAATGATCCACTATAAACTGTCATACTGCAGACATCATAGCGATAAGACTGAAAAATGGTTAAAACTAGGTTAAAAATCCAACTCACACACACACATACAATAGCAATCCTGCTGTGAGACTAGTATGGATTTATAATAATGATTCAGTCAGACTAGTATAGGCTTACAATAATGATCCTGCTGTCAGACCAGTATGGGCTTACAATAATGAACCTGCTGTCAGACTAGTATGGGCATACAATAATGATCCTGTCAGACTAGTATGGATTTACAATAACAATCCTGCTGTCAGACTAGTATGGGCTTACAATAATGATCCTGCAGTTAGACCTAAACAGTGCAATCAATAAAGTTTCCTTTTATTCCTTTAAAATCCTTTTCTTCTGTACACTCAAAAGTTTTGTCAAAGGTGGTAGGAATCGGGGATGATTGTGTGTGTGTGTGTGTGTGTGTGTGTGTGTGACTTGGATTTTTAATGTAGCTTTTAAAAAAAATTTCAGTCATATCACTACAATGTCTGCAGTGTGGCAGTTAATTGTGATGTCCAGCACTGGGGCATCATGATGCAGACATGTAGCATGATGTCCCACCCAGTCACATTATCCTGACACCAGGCCAACCAGTCCTAACACTCACCTCTTAATGCTGAGCGCCAAGCGAGGCAGCTGTTAGTACCATTTTTATGTCTTTGGTATGACTCGGCTGGGGATCGAACTCACGACCTCCTGCATCCGAGGTGGACGCTCTAACCACTAGGCCACCGGAGTGGGGGGGTCATATCCAAGTCAATAATGAATTGAAGCATTCATCATAATATCTATGTGCTTATATAGCAACCAGGTAGTTTATCTTCCATAATTCCATGATTGATGAATTTTCAGCTCTGATATGAGCTTATTACAAAATTGTTACAATGTGGTGAACTGAAATACCAGAGGCTGGAGGATACAAGCATACTCAGAAAATTGGATATACAGATTTTAAGAGATCGTAATTTGAGTGTTTATTTTAATCATGTTTCCATAATGAATGTGTCAAACATTTTAGGAAACTAAACAATTTAGTTGTTTTCCAAAGCTTATACCAGAGAATTTATTTTGCAAGCAAAATTACGGGCCAATAGCATTAAGTTTTATGGCTTCTTCAAGGAACCAGAGTTTACCTGGACAATTCTGAAAAAAGAAAACTGAAAAATCCAGAGCATTTGTGAACCTGTGATAAATATAATCTGCTCAGTTTTATGTTCTCTGATTGTTTTCAAATTATCATATTGGGGCCAATGCAGATTGTTGGAAATTAATTTACTTCTTTTTGGATGACTATGAACTACCACTTGCACAGGATATTGCACGTAGTGATTAGATTCAGGTTACATGCATATATATATTCAATATGGACAAATGTTTAACCAAGCTGAATACCTGACCAGATCAAATTTATTTATCACAGCAGGGAATGCATATAATGCTGGCATGTGTCTAACATTCCTGCCATAAGGTAACATCTAAAGTTTGCATGTAACTGCTAAAGATGGTAACCCTACCTATGGATGTTATGAGATAGTCACACTTCAGAAACGTACTGGAACATCAAAAGTTTGTATGTAACTGCTAAGGATGGTGACACTACTTATGGATGCAACGAGATCACACATAAGAATCGTACTGGAATGAATAAATGGAAAAACAACTCTGTTTCAAATGGGCCTACATTTCTTAGCAATAAATTTAAGGTAGAGTTTGATAATAATAACAGCAACAACAACAATAATGTTAATAATATGCTGGTTCACCACAAGCAGATTTTCAGCATGTACACAAAATTTATGTCCTACATGCAGATAAATGGATGGATAATCCCAAAATACTTATTTCTTACTATGATCAAGAAATGTTGATATTCAAAATAAAGAAATTATTACAAAGAGAACTGTTAACTACATAAACAGGAAACAGGGTCTGATTTCTCACCATTCAGTCATTTGACTAATTAGTCTGTGCATTTTCACTTTTTAGTCATTCCATAGCTCAATACTGTTCAGTTGTGACCATTTGTTTTTGTGTCTCAATTAAATAGCCAAATTCTAAAGGACAAAAAAGGAATTATTGTTCTCCACCCTCCTACCCATTTTGTAGTAAACTTGATTTAAACTGTAAAAAATATATATTTGTTTTTAAATGCATACAGAATTAGCTGTATTAACCTACATTTTTTAAATAAATAAAATGTACACTTTTATGCTTGTACTGGGAGGTTTAATACAATTCTGATCAACCTTTCACAATATTTTCACTTAAATCTACTGATTGTTCACCTTGTGATGAAACTAATGCGATTCTATTAGATATGGTTCAGATGAGGCTGGATCATATTGTATTAATTCATCTGCGTGGTCAAATTATTTCATTCATTGTAAGGTGGGACAAAATATGATGTCTCAGCTAAGTACTTAAGTGTAAATATTAAATCCTGCAAAATAATGCATGTCTTTATTATTAAAAAATGCTCTCCACAAGTCCTCTTAGGCCTAAAATAATTGTGTTTCCTATTGCAGTGGTTTTAAAATTATAATAGGCAGGTCAGTTTAAAAAAAATTAAACGTGTTTCATATATATATATATATATATATATATATATATATATATATATATATATATATATATATATATATCGTCACTCGGGGTATTATCGGACGACAATTAAATGGAACGCAATATTAAGACTTATCTGTTTCAGTTTATCCTGCCAAGTGGAATAGACCCCTCTTAATATTATCTCATGAATATTAATGCCTGACTCAAAACGAGGCTAACTGAGTATAGCTGTCTTAGCATCTATAGTGATATAATGGCTACTTCCTACAGTGACAAGGATTTAGATTTAGTGCCGCCACTTACCTTTTCAATTGTTGAAGCTTATGTCAAGTTAAATAAGAAGTCATCTGGTGAAAAATCCATGAACAAGGGATTCAAGTATTTCAGTGAAGGATACATCCAAAATCTAAGAGGTAAGTGTTGTTTATCTAATATCATCCACACTATGTTGGGATAATTGTTTCACTGACACATTTGCTTTACACTCATTCTCTTTCCCTCTGTTAAAGCTATTAGCACTCCTCCCTTAAACAAAATGTGATGGGATGAGAGATTTCCTACATCAGTTTATATCCTGACCAATCTGTCCAAGATCATATCTCTCCCTAGTGTATCATTTTCCCCAAAGATATTTACCAGTTTAATATATAGAATATGTATGGCATTGATGACTTCAACATGTTGAACTGCTCTCAGTTTTGTGATACCCAATTTACCATAATAAATTGTAAAATAGTTCAAATCAAAGAGTTATAGGCAAAGTAAGTGTAGAGTAGCTATTATTATTATTACCATTATTATTATTATTTCAGTGAGACCTGTTGATAACGGAACTGAGGTGACAGGCAGGTGTTATAGATCTCAGAGGAAAAATGAAACACCACATCAAATTAAAGTAATTTATTTTAATTTTTAAGCATGAAGGCTGTCTGCATGAATATGCATGTTGTTTGAAGCATACAATTTACAAGCTTATATTTAACAGAAGAATAAACCTAAAATTGGACATTTCATAAAATTCCATTTTAATCATTGCAGGTCACATTTAAAGAAATATTGGAGGCTACATCAACATCTGCATTCTGCACTTGCCCAAAAAGACTAGCAGGATCGTGTGGACATATTGTTGGTCAACTCTATCAGCTTGCCAAATACAAAATGCTGGGACAAAGGGCACTTCCAGAAGATATAGCAAAAACATCCCAGCCTCAAACCTGACATGCTCCAAGAGGTGAAAAACTTCCAAGGAAAAGCAGTGCAAAATATTGAAATTAGAGGATATGCTAATACACGGACTTGGTCAGCAATGATACGTCACCGCATGGGATAAAATCTACACTCTACAACCCTATTCGTGGGGATAATGTGGACTGGGAACACAATATGTCCATCCTACAAAAGGCTGACAGTTCCATGTTAATCTTACCTGCGTTATAATTACCTTCAGCCACGTTGGCTCAAACAAAATTTGGTTTGGTACCTCGTGGTTCTGTCCTCAGCTACCAACAAAAGCTAGAGAGTCACTGTATTATAAATATGTATGACGATACATCATTTCCAGACCTGCCCTGCTCTAATTACATAATGAATCATTTTCAGATAGCATTAACAAATCCGCAAAGCAAAAAATTAGAAGGTTTAAAAATGACCATGGATGAAATAAAGAAGTCTGAAGAGCAAACAAGGCTCCAAAACCAAAGCTCAATATGGCACAGGATCAGAAGAAATAGAATTACTGCATCAAACGTAGGAGAGATTAACAGATGCCGCAAGGATCCCACCATCTTGGTGAGAAGGTTAAAATCAGTAAGAAATATTACAACTGCAGATATGCGCCAAGGGTTGGCAACAGAACCTGAAGCAGCAAAGGCCTATGCAATACACAAAGTAAACCAAATTAACCTCTATCCTTGCGGAGTGATTGTAAATTTCTGGTGTCCTTGGTTTGCTGCAAGTCCAGACAGAAAAGTATACAATCCCAAAAATATCCCACCATTTCGTTTATTAGAAATTAAGTGTCCTCAAGTAGTGTGTGTCCTAGAGGTCAAATATCTGGCTAAAGAATAAAATGGAGTTCGAAACTGAAGAAAAATCACAAGTACTATTACCAAATTTTGACACAGCTTGCAATTACCGGATTAAAGTGGTGTGATCATTTGATCTCGTGTCAAAATGATTGGCATTTAGAAACCATATATTTCAACCAAGCTGTCTGGCAGCAAGTAAAAGACAAAGTAGATGACTTTTATTTCAATTACTATTTGTAACAAGATACAACATTTGACCATGATTGCACAATGGGACCTCTAAAATTTGCAAGCAAACAGGCAACAGACCAAAGTTGATTTATTGAACCAGTTAGCAAAAGGGGAATAGGAGAATCAAATAAATGATTTTCTTTTATGCGTCTGTTCATACGTTCATTGTGAATCCTACAACTATCTAGTTTCTTATCACCACTCTAGGAGATGATTTGTTACTCATCTGAAATCAATTGTACAACCCCAGGTAGGCGGAACTTAAGGTGTAGGGAACATTGCATTCAGAAATAAACCACAAAACTAGCTGTGATTGGTGCATTATGTAAGAGTTGTACTTTCTGTTAGGCTTAAAAAAAAGTTCAGCCTCTTGGCAACATGTGAGATTATGTTAATTCATAACTATATCACATTTTGTATTTTTTATTATTTTTTTAAAATGTGGTACACATGACTGAAAATGTGTCTGGTGTAACTAGATAACTCTTACCCATGTCTAGTTCCAGCAGAGTTATCTCTCTTAAATGCAATGGATACCTGGTTCTGTCCTTGTCAAATTGACAATCTAACATTGTTCTCTATGACAGTGGGTGATATGCATGCTGAGGTAGGATAGTAAGTATATTTATTTCACAAAACATTAGCATTGAGGTCTATGGAAAAACAATTGGTACCGTGATACCTTATACCTGCTACAGCTTGCTCAGTTAGCCTCGTTCTGGCAATGGAATCTCAGGCATGCATATAATTTGAGAGAGGTTTATAAAACGATTGCCAATAAGGTATAACAGTACCAACTGTACAACCCCAGGTGGGCGATGCTTAAGGTGTAGGGAACATTGCATTCAGAAATAAACCACATTGAGGTCTATGGAAAAACAATTGGTACCGTGATACCATAACTTCGATTGCTATTTCGCAGCATCCATTTTGAACATACTTGTATCACGTGATCATACATGGGTCTGCATAATAGAGGCTCAACATGGGGTAAAATCGAACAACTCCGGGTATTATCGGACAATTATTTTTGTTTCAAAAAAATAATCTTTAAACCCTAACATATCTAATTTACTGAAACACAATACCGGTAAATTAACTATAGAAAAATAATGTATATATGGAAAATTTTGGTTATATTTTTCAATCTACTGTGATTTTAATATATTGCAGTTACATCTAATACTATAAATGTAAATGAATGATTTTCTAGCTTTGCATTGTAAAAGTATACATGATATATTATACATTTAAGTGTTTCTTTTCATTTCATGTAATGTACCAAAGCTAAAGGTATTAGAACAACACCTTTAATTTTCTTAAATGAACCTTATTCTTATACATGTAAAAATGCATTATAGCTTTAACAGATGATTAATTTAATATTCACGCACAATATGACTAAATAATTAAATATGAAGAAAAAAATTTACAATTATAATTAACATATCTTTCAAACAAATAAAAGGAAATTATTGGGGAAAAAGTGTTTTTCTTTTCATTTATACTCCTTTCAAAATAGATATTTACAACAGAAAATATAATTACAACAGTACAAAAGGTTGTGAACTACATAAACAACACATCTGTATTGGAAACTCTTTGAAAAGGTTCTTCATTTTATCAACATAACTACGCTTGCATCTAAATGCAGCTACACATATTTGCCGTGGACCAGTTTTTCTGCTTACAACCTCTGCATCATATTTTGCCTTGATCAGAATGTTAGTAGTATGGCAGTGTTCTTGCAGTATCTTGCAAATAAATTTAGTGGAGTCACGCTTTAAGTTCCCAACTTTTTGGGGGCAATCAAAGACTGCTACTGCATCTTGATCTTATGGATTTAAAGGCTCCAGCTCAAGTCTGTATGCAGCACCAACTGCCAGCTGTTTATTACCATAGTGGTGCATGCCTACAACTATCAAGTTTCTTATCACCACTCTAGGAGATGATTTGTTACTCATCTGAAATCAATATGTATAAATTGATACTACTGTAAGATATAAAAAAAAATTCTGATTGACCAGTTATGAAGATTATCAAACAATTAAATATAATGCTATGTTCAATTTGTTTTAGTTGCAGATGAAGTAACTGTTTGGCTTCAATTTTCATAAACTTGGGTATTACTTTTATTTAGACAGCATTGATGAAATGTACTGGTGAGACAGCTGAAACTTTTTAAAATGAAATATTTAGATGATAATAATAATAATAATAACGACTAACAAGTTGGTGAGAAGATATTTTTTTTTTTATTTCCAGTGGTGAAGGTTAATGTAGAGTATTGCCATATTTGATTCTTAATTAATTCAACTTATTCCAAATGTTATCAAATTATCAACGCAGTTTTGCTTGAAATACCAAGTAAAACATCTGCAATATCAGTTGAAGTGGTTTATATCTTCATTACAACCTTAATTTATTTGAAACATTAACCAATCTATTGTACTTAATAACCTGCTACATGTACTTCAGCAGTCCGATAATAGCCCTTTAGTGCACCCCTATATATTTATCAACCAATCAAACGAAGTTCAATGCAGGCGCCAATTAGTCAAAACAGAACAAGAATTGGTCTATGCCATTTCGGATTCATAAACAGTGTCAGGCTTATTTTATTTCTCAGGGAATGCAATGATAAGGTTTTGGAATTAACTATTTGCATACCGGAAGTGCTGCAAGAATCACTCGTTTTAGTAAAACATAAATTATTCACCTTTCCTTTGATCGGAGGATCTTCGTATTTCAAAATGATGGGCGAGAAGAGGTCGGATGTTACATATGAACATGTGTTTTTATAGGTTACTACTTTGCGGTAAATAGTTTTAAAATATTTTATTGGTTTGTCCGATAATACACGTTGACCGATAATACCCCGAGTGACGTTATATATATATATATACCTCATTTCTATAAACAATGGATCACGTGTTATTCTGGGTTAAAAATCCATTTTGTATCAAGAAAGAACGATCGTACTTTAGTTAAGAAAAGTGATATTCATAAAGTGTAAAAAAATATCCCACATTTCGACACGAAATGCATATGAAAATGAGATTTCCAAAAGTCAACATGAAGACCCACTTCATGACCTTCTTGAACCTGTAACCCAGTAAATCCTATTTAGTATGTATCTTTTAAAATCATACAAATAAATACATTATTTAAAAGATGGAAATGTATACCTTAAAAGAATTCTGCATCTTAATCTAAGTTTCCAGTTTTGCAAGAAGTTGTCCCACACGTACAAAATCGTCTGCTATCCAACGTGTCAACTTGCCGCTCGAACGGGATTCTCAAGAAATTCCCCAGCGTATTGTCTGTTTCTAAATTCTTTAGTAATTTTTTCACCCCATAAACAAGACGTTGTAAACACGTTACATCCTATTCATTGTTGTTTCTCTTCCACGTAATACCTTATTTTTTTAATAAAATGTTGAACTTTACTAATTTTTTTACAAGATCAGTATAGTTTGATTAATATCTCTTGCGATTTATTAGCATTGTTACGTTGAATTTTGTAAAACTAGCTATAAACCTGACCTAATTACTCAACTGAACTGCTGACAGAAACAGTCCAAAGTAATGTATTTCATTTCCATAGCCCGATGGATAAACATTGCATCTTTTCAAAGCTGTGCGTTGAATAGGCCGACATATCGCGAGTCATGAAAACACGGGGGTGGTATCCCGTGTGTCCAGAATTAATATTATTTTGAACAGAATATTCTGGTGACAACTGCCTCTTTTCAAATGGTAAGCATTGCAGTATTTTATTTTCGTCAATGGGTCGAATTCGGTACGCGTTTTGCTTCAGTATTGGAGACGGAAACTTTACGTGCGCAGAAAAGCCCGACAGCATTATATATATATATATATATATATATATATATATATATATATATATATATGGAAATACATTTTTTTGGGCCTTAAGCCCTAGTCTATTATTGTATTGCATATATTTGTACCATCTCACTCTGAATCTCACTCTTGCAATGTACTATCAGTGCCGGATTAAACCCTGTGGAGGCCCCTAGGCAGCCGAAATCTCGGGGCCCCATCGCAAATTATCTCCTAATACGTCAAGAACAAATTAATTCAATATTATTGATCCGTTGTCGCGGGGCCCCTAGGCCGGTGCCTACTCTGCCTATTTGGTAATCCGGCTCTGTGTACTATCTTGTATTTTAATTTTGGAACTAACATGTTTTCTCTTCAAATAATCACTGGCAATTGAAAAATACCGAAAGCCAACGTGTTCAAATGAAAACGGTAAAAATCCCACGGAAAACGTTGGTACAATTTCTACCGTTGTACTGTTTGATACCATTAAAGACACAGGGGTTCGTTACAAAGAAAATTAGGAGTATCCGTCAATGAATCAAGGGATGGAGGGTCTCTTGTTACAGGTTAGACACCCCACCCCCCATCCCTTGATTCATTGACGGATACTCCTAATTTTTTTTGTAACGAACCCCTGTGATTAAAGACGGCTTGTCTTTCTTGACTGCAAAAAAACTTGTTTAAATATGTCATCAACCTGATATAGTTACTATTATCATCGTCGTCGTCGTCATTATCTGATTGCTGTTATGGAAAGAAAATACACTGACAAGTTATGCTCAGAAGACAGAAGCTCAGTTAGTGTTAAGTATTAACGATAAGAAAGATAACTCCGTCGAAAGAAAATAAAAACAAGCAGAAACAAGAATTTCAACATGAATAGCATAAAACTTTTGCCGTACCTTGTAGTTTGATAGTTGTTTCCTCACAAGATTGCAAGAGACTAGCGAACTTCAGTGAAAATGCCTGAAAAACAGTCCAATTTGTTCAATTTAAAGGACACTAACTACTTCGCTTGTTCATACTGTGTTGGTGTCGTATATGCGGGTTCAGAAATTAGAACAGCCGTACATACCCATAATGGGAGGTCCTTGTGAAATGATACCTAAATGCTGCCAGTGTCCAAATTTCAATTTAAAAACTCATAATGATTTTGCCACATATTATGGGCGAATGTGATTTGTTAGCAAAGAATCTGATTCCACATGGACAATTATGACAACTTACAACAATCAATAAAACATACACAGAATAAATCAAAAGTTGTGCTTGATACCGTAATATTATTCCAGTTGAGCTGGTTTAAATCGTTCCCTTACATTTAAATTATAAGCAATGCACTTAAAAATCACATAACCCTTTTTACCCATCAGAACACAATCACTTCAAACTTCTCAACTTAAAGTAAGTTCGCGTACGAACGTAACGAACGCACCATACACGTATAGGCAATGGGATCAGAATCTGGGACATTCACGCCAGAACAAGTAGTGCGATTTCAATATAATCCTTTTGTACGAGCACATCCAGAACACTCGTATGATGGTTCCTTTCAATACACCTGTAACTCGCTTACAACTCATATATGTACTAGATAATAAACCAGTACATATGCTATTCATAGGTGAATTGCAAACAACGATAATAAGAATAATGAAGAATAGAAAAGATCATTGCGTACGTAATAATTACGGGTACGCGCTTGTACGCTATGACTTCGATAAATTTATCCGTTTGGTAACAAATAAAATGTAGTTGTGTCTTTGTGTGTTTTAGATTTATGCATACTATTAAGGCGTTAAATTAGATCATATGGCCAATTCACAACCATGCACAAATTTTATATAAAAAATACAAAGACAACATACACCACACACCCCAAAAAGTTCTTGCGTATGCCAGAAAAAACGGTCTTGGTAAACACCGCTAAGAGGGACTAAGAGGGTCTAAGTGCTAGAAATTGGGCACTAATTAAGAACACTGTATAGTATTAAATTACCCAAGAAAACGTAAGTGTTACTAAAATAAATCGATAAATATTATTAACACTGACCGTAACAGATATAAACGTATTTGATTATCAGGAAAGACAACTCTGTCTAAATCTCGTTTTACTGGAAGGTGTATAAAAAAAAATCAAATGTAAGAAAAACAAAGAAACAAAAAAAAAAAAAAAAAAAATTGAAACAAAAAAAGAACCTATAAAAATACACCAACAAAAATAAACGAATAAGAAAAACAGGAAAAGAAACAGGTATGAAACAAGTAAACAAGGAAGAGAGAAAACTTTAAAATATATTTCAGCTACAAGTGGGGAAAAAACAATTATAAAGCTACTTTTTTGTCAAACTGTGTGCAGAGAGTTCTAATTTGGCAATATTGTTTCCATTTTTGTAGTACAATCTGTTTCCTTTCTTCCTATCTCTGCATTGTGTTACTGTCTTTTCAAATAAAGAGCATGCATTTACTGTCGGACAGAATTAAGAACTACTAAGAAACACTAAGAGCTCTAGAAAGCAATAAGTTTTAGAAATTAACACTAAAATCTTTTGCAAAGTACTTTAATTAAGTTAAAAATATACATGACATACTGGCAAAAAGCTCTCCTGAACATAGTCATCATGGTGACTGGCTCGCATTTCAGACAGATTTCCATGTGTATTTTCTTCCCCACTGATAAGAACAAAAAACATTATCTTTTCAACAGTATGGCATTGATTCAAAGGTGGTATATCACTGGTAAGAATATTATATAGTCTGCATCTTGTCGATATTTTAATAACAAGAGAATTTAGTTGCTGTTAAATACACATAAGAATCACTGATATTTATGAGATTATGTTTCAAAACAATCTGTTCAAGTTTAATGTTGACTTTAAACCATATATTAACCAGAAATGTCAAGTTCATCAGCAATCACAGAGCTAGGGTTGCTATTTAAAGTGAATGGTTCTGTCCTCAGTTTACTGTTTTGCCGTATATGTTCTGCCAGGTTTCACCTATGTCTTCTGGTTTGGCTTATTGGCGACGCCTTCCGTCCTTCTAACAGTGTTTGTGACATCAGAGGAGATAATAATCTTTGCTTTCTGTTCTCTTGTTTTAGAACTCAGGAATTTCTTAAAGCAAACCTGTTTGTCCTCCTCAGACTTGTTGTGCCATACACCCGGTGTAATATTATATATGCTAAAACTGAAGTTTCCAGTACCGTAGGGAGCCCGCCACATATCTGTCATCTAAGCCCTGACAGAGTTGTCTTTCCTGATAATAAAAATCCGTTATCTCTCTCACGACCCGTGTTAACAATATTTATCGATTTATTTTAGTTCCAATTATGTTTTCTTGAGTAATTTAATGCTTTATAGCGTTCTTAATTAGTGCCCAATTTCTAGCACTTAGTGCCTCTTAGTGCTTTTTAGTAGTTCTTAGTGCTTCTTAGTAGTTCTTAGTGGCGTTTACCGGAGCCCCTTTAAAAACACGCAATGGAAAAATGGAACGCATGGAAGAAAAATTTGCAATTGAAATCAACAAATTGTTTCAACACTGTTTCATCACTGTTTGACATAAATATGATTTCTGGTGATAAATTGACATCAAAACATAAAAATGAACACGTATTTTAAATAATAGTGCAAAGTTACTCAACTAATTTTTCACTTAAATATTACCGGCCTGCTGTGCAAATTGAAATCATTATACGCAATGGAGATTTCATAAGTTAGTAAATTTTATTTAGTGATCTTTATCTCGAGATATGGATAAATGTTTTGCTGGTTATTTTTATATTATTAATTAATTTAATTGAAAAAATGTGTTTCATATGACAGTGATCGACCTAAAGCGCAGTGGAGATTGGCAAATGCGATGGAACTACCTTTTCTTGTGATCCACTCCGAAGTATATTAAGAAATATGTTTTTAAGTTGAGAAGTATAATTTATGTATAGTTATTTTGCAATTTCTTGTGGAGAAAATTCTGCAAATGGAAATGATCACTCATGAAATAATGTTAATAACCGAATTTATTTATGGTAAAAAAAAACCTTTAAAGCAATGAAAACAAATTACGCAATGGAAAGGATTTATTTTTATTTGAAGTGAGTGAATTACGATAAATACAAATCAAACAGAACAAGATCTGATTAATTTCAATTATTTTATTAAAAAGTGAACAAATTGTAAAGCGAAATATTACCTTAAATTTTATTTATTTATTGTCATGCTCTTTAAGCTAAATATCAAAGTCATTCTTTCCTGTGCGCCGGTGCCTAATGCAGGTGAAGCTGGTTGTATGTTATGTTTGGCAATCTTGGTTTTGTAAGCTATGTAATTCACTCATTGTCAACCATCATGGAAAAGCAGGTATTATCAGTTGCCGACAAGATATATGGTATATTTTGTGATAGTTTTAAGCAGACTGGAAAGGTTAAATGGAGGAAAAATAGACAAATTCCTTTCCTGGGTCCAGTTCTATTGCCAGTCTGGAATGTCTACAAGAAATACAATAGATGAACAGCTTCAAGAATAAAAAGAGATAGACTCAGGTTTGTGATGACGACGTCAATATGAAAAATTACTTTCGAATGTTAAAGTCAAATTTTGTAATCAAAATTGACGCTTGCCAGTTCTTTTTAAATGAGATTAATTATTCAACAGAAATTCTATCGGAAATAAACATGAATGAATGAAAAGATGAACACATACATCACAAAAGATACAACTGGAGCCAGGAGAAAATAGATCTGAAGAAAGCAGCGTGATAATGAAAATCGTTTATTAAAGCCGCTAAGTCGACCTGTGCAGGTACTTGTAAATGAAATTTTTAAAAGTGTAGAAGATATTTTGAAAATAATAAAATAGTGTAACACAATTCATTGGCTAATCATCATCATCAACAACAACTCAAACTAATAAAAAAAAAGCTGTTAAAGTTAAACTGAATGTTGAAAGTACAGACACATAATTTATTGTGGAGCCTTGTGAAAAAATAGAGGCTAGATTTCATTCCCATTACTCTCTCTCTCTCTCTCTCTCTCTCTCTCTCTATATATATATATATATATATATATATATATATATATATATATATATATATATATATATATATATGGAATCAATTTTCTTTCTAAATATCGTTGTAAATAATGATAATATTATCTTGCATGATGAAATCAATTTTATAAAATCATCCTGCCGTTCGAGGGGATGGGTGAGTTTGTTGATTGTTTTTGGGGGCGGGGTGGTCAGAAAAGCATGAATAACGTATTCTAGGACTGAAAAATATATCCTCCAACTATAAAATTAAAGAAAAATAAATAGGCAATAGTTATGATGACCATTCACGATAAAAAGTAAAAACATTAAGCTTCAATAGGTCAGCCCATAAATTCGATCCTCTTGCACATCAATAAACTCTTGCTTGTTTTTAATGACCATGGCCCTTGTATTTAACAAATAACACTTAGATCAAGGTAATCATGTGTCAGCTTAGCTAGAAACAGATTTAATGATCGCTAGAATGGACTTCTAAAGATCCGAAGATAAAAGTAAACAAAATAAATAAAAATATCACACTTTTTGCCAAATGAGATGAAACTTTAAAATATATTTTTAGAAAATTTCTGAAATCTAACATTAGAGGGGGGAAAGTGCAAGACTGCAGAAAGCATCAACGAATTTGAAGTATTACAACAAAGCAAAATTAAGAAGATTCGGGTACAGAGTATCTCCACTGCTGAAGGGGAGAGGAGGAGGAGCGTAAAAGGGGATGCAACCCAAAATAAAGACTTGGAATGAGAGAACTTCTAAGGGAGTAGCTCCCTTTAGAAACCCACAAAGTACAGCCAACAGATTTTGATCCAAAACTCCTTTTACAAAACAAATTTTTATATACTACAGGATGTCTCAATTAATTTACGAGAATCGTCCTCAGAGGAGGACGACGAGGGACGGGAAACATCTAATGAGGGTGAAAGCCCATAGGAGGGGATATCGGCAGACCTAATAGGTCTTAAACCCCTCACATCAACGCCTGCTACTACTAAAAAGAAAAAGAAAGAAATCAGACTCTGGGGAATGGCCACACGAGGGGAACCAAACCTCAGAAAAAGAAAGCAGTAAAAAGACGCTCAAAACAAAGATCCCTAATCAAAATATAACCATTATGAGCTACAAGAAAAAAGGAAAAGGAAACAGAAAAGAAACGATTACGGACAAGAACGAAATGGAAAGAACGAAGAAGAGAGCAAATGGAACCGGACGGTGTGGCAACGGAAACGGATAACAAAGGGAACGAAGGACGGGAAACTGACAACGATGTAGACGGACAGACAGGACGTTTAGGATACGAATACCGAGAAGACGAACCAGTGGACAGACAGGACAGTGGGAGAGGTAGAAGAAGCACAAGAGATGCAAAAAGATCAAGTTGAACAAACTGTCATGGACGGAGAGGGCCATGATCAATATTAGATACATTATATAATATAAAACCATTACAAATAACATCACCCAAATCGATAAAATGGATCAACTCAAAATGCGGATAGCCAGTATCAATGTTACTGGAATAAACGAAAGGAAAATGGAGGAAATAAAAAACCATAACATAATCCTATTACAAGAAACATACAATACTAACGATGAAATGAAAGCCCTTTTAGAAAAGAAACTAAACGCGATAGTTACAACTAACAACAACATTAGCGAAGCGAAGGCAGGGGTAGAAACGATTATAAAATTATAAATTAAAGCAAAGCAGTGGGAAGAAATAAGGTCAGGGAATCTTTCAACGGCAGACTCATACATATTAAAATGTACAACTGGCACATCTTAAACGATTATGTCCCTACTAAATATACCGCAAGGAATGTGCAATTTATTGAAAAACTAACTGATTATGTTCAAAATGTTACCATGGAGAAATTTGTACTGACGATTTTTAACTGGGTGGAAGAGGAAAGAGAATGAAAGTAAGACTAACAGCGAAAAACATACTATTAAATGAAAGCTTTTGGAAACTTATAAACAGGAACAACCTAACAGATGGTTACAGGAAATTAAACGTTTGAAGGACAGAATGCACACATGAATATGGAGCTGACCAAGCAAGTAGACTGGATAAGTTTTACGTGTTAAATTTGGATATGCGACATGTCCAGGACTGGAATACATGTTTACACAAATAATCAGATCATTTCATGATTGAATTACACCTGGAAATGGAGAGGAGGGACAAATGTGCCCCAGGTTCCTGGAATCTAAATAATAATATCTTAAAAGATAAGTAATATTTAGACATTTTTAGTAATGAACTAAATGAATTTATAGAAAAGGAACATACGAGAATCAGGCACGAATGTGACAATTTAAGGCGGGAAATAAAAATTGAAACCAAATCTTATTGTAGAATACGGAAAGAAAAGCTAAACAAAAGAGGAGGAATTAAAGAGAGAAATAAACACAAGTATGACAGAAATTGGAATTAAACAGACTGCAAAGACAGAATTAGACAGAATTAGGGAAGGGGGAAACCAGTGGCGAAAAAAAGGGCAGGGGAATTCGGGGTCTTGTATGAAAAAGCTGAAGGACTATACAAAAGAAAGGAAATTCGACGGGGACATGAGAAAAGTGTAGAACAAATAAAAGAAGGAAATGTAGTTTATACTTGGAAAACAGCAATGCTGGGGAAAATCAGAGACTACTACAAGGCCCTATACACATCACAAAAATAAATGCGGAAGAAATTAACGCATATATACAGGATGTAACTTTTGAAAGAATAACAACAGAGTAAAAATATTTGATGCATTCATACAAAGTGAAGAAACTGTGGAGAAAATAAAGTCTCTAACAAAAGGAAAATCGCCAGGCTCTGATGGCCTAACCCAGAGTTTTACCAGCCCCTCAGCAATGAGATCATGCCGATTTAGAGTCTGTATATAACAATATATTTTTGCAAGGGGAAATGCTTAGTTCAGTGCGGAAGGGAATAATAACTATACTATATAAACGGAAGGGAGGAAAAGAGGACCTCAAAAATTGGAGGGGAGGGAGATACAAAACAACATTTTAACGATTCAAACCACAATCGACTTTTTAAACATACAAGGTTTAAAAGGAGCAATGATACTATTTGATCAAGAAAATGCCTTCGACAGACACGAACATAATTACACTGCTATGGTACTAGGAAAATTTGGTTTCGGAGAAAATTTCCTAAGATGGACCAAAATCCTGTACACAAAAATCTACGAAAGAGTGCTGGTAAACGATGCGAAAACTTGGGAATTCTAAAGATCAGAACGACACGGTTGCCCTCTGTCCATGCTATTATACGTAATAACAAAGAAGTGTTCTGCTCCAAAATCAGACATAACACTAACATAAACGGGATCCCCATACCAAATTGGAAACAAGAACTGAAAATGGTGCAACATGATGACGATTGCACGAACTTTATAACTGACTCAAATTCTATCAAACATCTAAAAAAGAATGAGAATTTTGGGACAGGGCAAGGATCGAATATAAACCATAATAATACAGAAATACTATTAACAGGAAACTGGAGAATAAAATCACCCAAGTCTTCCTCCCCACTTAAGACAAGAGAAGGTCAGAGCCCTAGGAATCATCTTTGGGAAAAATGCTATTTTAGAAAACTAAATAAACATCAAGGAAAAACTTAAAAGAAACACAGCAACCTGTGCACTAACGACAATAAGCATAATGGAAAAACCCAACTAGATTATTCAATCAGTGGATTTTGACGACTAACTACTAAACAAATTAGACATGATTATAATAAACTACATACGAAGAAGGGGTATGGGGTAAATTTACCCATTTAAAATGCAAAAATTCCAAACATTATTAGTAGAATTATGAAATTGCCCGTATATGTTAACTGGAGTAGTTTACAACTGATTGAGGTACAAAAATACCATCTATCATGGATTTTCAAATGTAGAAAAAGAAAGCAGTCGTCTGGATGTTCAAACGTAAGTCGTAAAGACATCACTTTTCTTACCCATGCGACAGAGAAATCTACCTGTTTTACTAACCTTACTTTTCCTATCTCGGTCTGGTTATCTCACACCAGTCGTCTCAGACATGGTGTCCACACTCTAGGAACTAGTAAGAACATGATTTTGTAATGTCGATCTTTTAGCAATTTACCAATAGAATCAGATGTTAACTGAGATATCCTCTCCGTCTTCCTTAAAATGTGGTTAGGACATAGCTTAATCTGTACTCTTCCTATCCCTTTATTCAACTGTGTTACTAACTTAGAAAACTTTCTTCGGCTTTATCGTTTTACAGTCACATGAGATGAGTAGTTGACGAAGTTCTTTCCACACACATAACACTCACTAAAGAGATGATCATTGAATGGATCATTGTCAAAGGCATTCATTTAGAATATAATATTTTGGATCTGGTTATTTTAAATGTTCATATAACCATCACTTACGAAGCATATATACATTTTGTATGCTTCCGTATTTTCCTTCCTGGTGATTTGCAGACGGATGTCTTGTTAAGCTTTCGCCAATTTATGACTACTTCCATGTATTGCATTATAGGGGGCAGTGCCGGATTATCCATTAATCACACTAAGTTCGTGCTTAGGGCACCACCCCAACAGGGGCACCAGAAAAAAATTCAAATTAATTGTTGATAAAACTGAATGAATTATGACAGTTATTTTGATAAATTCAGTATTCTTCTGTGGCTCTATAAATTGTTGCATGGGGAGATAACCTTGGCAAAATATTATATTGGGCAAACCCTCAGTCGTTACCCTTATATTTTAATGACTAGATTAAAATACTTTCGGTATCTGTCTTGTACCACGTTAGCGATTGTATTTTTGGCACTCACATCAATTATTCCCTCGCTCGTGATGGAGTCATGGATAAAAGGTATGCCATTTCTCTACTAATTATTGTTCACAAATTATGTCTTTCCATTTTTGCTTTAGCATTACTGGGTCTGAAAGACTGAAAAATATATTAGATCATAAAATTCTAGACTAGTATCAACTGCACTGCCTCACTGCAACGGTCATATTTAATTTAATGGTAGTAAATTTGAGACTCTCACATAACAATCTTCAGCCTGGAAATTTTACGTGGTCCCTTGACTTTCATTGCATAAACAAAACAAACACAAAAAAACGAAAACAAAAACAACAATAACAGAAATTCATGATACCTCTTTGAGGTAATGTGTACATGTATCTTTAATCTTGTACAAAGAGTTATTATCAATTTTAGCATCAAACGTGAAAGTGGTAATGTGGTCACCTGCAGACATTCCAGTACAGAACTCGATCTCATCGACGTTAAAGTTAAAAGTTGTTTCATTGTACTTAATTGGGATGACATCTATATTAATGATGTCAGTGGAAATTATGTATATGGCAGATTTCTTCACCTATATTACCTCAACTACCTTATCATTCAAGTCATAATACCGGTGTTCAAAGAAAAGTGATGGTGCCCAATTACAGCTATACGTCATGGGAAAGATAAGTGGTGAAACTCTACTATGCAGTGTTCCTAATATTCCTACGAAGCTAAAAGTGCAGACCATATAAGGAGCTACTGATTGTTTTGTAAAGTGTGACATCATCATTCTGTTTCACCAGGACACTAATGCCCTTTTCATATGTCTTCGATCTCTTGAGTTCATGAATCTAACTGGTAGCTGCAGTGCTCATTATCCCCATTTCTGTTTACAACTTTGAATGACTTATTTTTATCTTTCATAAAATTTATTTCTTTCCTTATTCGTTTCACCCTCTAATTCAGCTCGTCTATACTATCTTGTATCAAACATATATCGCAATCTAGTTCTTTGTCAGCTTAAGCTTTGGGCCTCTTGTCTGTTTGAATTCATTTCATATTTAAGATTAATTAAAATCTGATCAATTAGGATTTGAATCTTGTCAGTAAAATAGATCACAGGTTGACTTCATTGATCCGAGGCTTGTTTCAATTAGGACTTTAATCTTGTCAGTAAAATAGATCACGGGTTGACTTCATTGATCCGAGGCTTGTTTCAATTAGGACTTTAATCTTGTCAGTAAAAAAGATCACGGGTTGACTTCATTGATCCGAGGCTTGTTTGAATTAGGACTTTAATCTTGTCAGTGAGACAGATTACATGTTGTCTTCATTGATCCGAGACTTGTTTCACTCACTCTGGTTCTATACACTAATCGTCCATATTTTTCTTTCCATCAAAAGTATTAGTCTCTTCATCATTCTATTCATCGTTCAGTTCTTTCCGCAGTTGTTGAACTTGAAATTGTAAAGTTCAAATATAGTGATTCGTAGCTACCTCTATTTAATTTTCGAGACAAGCTACCTCAGTATTTATCTTGCCTTTTTAAAGTTGTAAGTTCGGTAATAATCCCCAGGCTCCAATAGCTTGTAACAATTGTAAAGCACTGGATGTATTAGCAAATCTCCTGGAAAATATATCCTGAAATTCTGAAATCGTCTCCTTGGTTGCCTCCATCTGTTCCTGGAGTTCCGAGAGTTTAGTAGCTTTCTCCAATATACTGATTTAGAGTGTTCAATTTACCATCAACTTGTTATCTCCATATTCTTTCAATTTCTTATCTTCCAAAGTTTTGTGCATTTGACCACCAATACATCTTTGTACGCACTGTCTTACGTATTTGACCACACGTACGTTTTTGTGCGAACTGTCTTTGACCACCAACACGTCTTCGTTCGAACTGTCTTACGTATTTGACCACCCATACGTTGTTGTACGAACTGACTTACGTATGTGACCACCCACACGTCTTTGTCCGAAAAGTCTTACGTATTTGACTGCCTATACGTCTTTGTATGAACTGTCTAATGTATTTGAAAACCCATACGTTTTTGTACGCACTATCGTACGTAAATGACCACCCACGCGTCTTGGCATCAACTGTCTTACGTATTGTAAAAAACGCGTGGGTTGTCAAATACGAAATACAGCTCATACAAAGACGCGTGGGAGGTCAAATATGTTAAACAGTTGGTACAAAGAGGTGTGGGTGGTCAAATACGTTACACAGTTGGTATGAAGACGTGTGAGTGGTCAAACACGTTACACAGTTGGTACAAAGTCGTGTGGGTGGTCAAATACGTTACACAGTTGGTACGAAGACCTGTGGGTGGCCAAATACGTTACACAGTTAGTACAAAGATGTGTGGGTGGTCAAATACGTTGAACAGTCGGTACAAAGACGTGTGGGTGGTCGAATACGTTCAACAGTTGGTACAAAGACGTGTGGGTGGTCAAATACGTTCAACAGTTGGTACACAGACGTGTGGGTGGTCAAATACATTTACGTGTACGTTTTTATACGAACTGTATTTTGATCACCCATACGCATTTATATGAACTGTTAAACATATCTGACCACCTGACAACTTTGTACGAACTGTATTACGTATTTGACCACTCACACATCTTTTGTACGAACTATCTAGTACTATCATCAGTTAGTTTGTGCAAGGTCTGCACCATTATGAACTTTCCGCCATATTAGTCATAATTAAATGATTTCTTTATAAACTTATTTAAAACAGATTGCAATCCAAATTTTTGCTGTATTGCTATAAAAATAGTGTTAAATCGTTTTATTGAACTATTAATATATTGATTTAACTTATTCCTTTAAAATTATTTTAATATCGACCACTGTTGTTATTTTCTTGCCGTTTCCCTATAGATTTAAAGCTCGGTATAAGACGGGTGTAAATATTATGACGTCACAAATGAAGCATTTTTGCATATATCCAATCAGAAATAAAGTTATATGATATGTAACGGATGTCTACAAAGAATTATTTCACATCAGTAACGTGGTGTCAGACAATTAAAATGCGACTCTCGTATGTATCATGTCATACTATATAGATACAAGATTGGTTGAGCATCGACAGTAATCTTATCTCAGAAGTTAAACAGCACATGTCTGGTCGACTCTTGTGGTCGAATAGGAGCTGTGAACTTCAGTCACCTCAAGACGGTCGAGTCGAGCCATTTTTTTTTAAGAAAGAGTATCGATTTTTTTCCTTTTTTGATAGAAAAAGCATAGTTATGTTTTGAAATAAAGTTTAATTCATAAAGCATGTAGTTTAAGATTTACGATATACATTGTTGGAAAAAGGTGCTGCTTCGAAACATCTTGTTGTGTAAACTTTATGGCATGAGATAGAAAACATGTAATATTCTTCATACTAAATATTTCATGAATGGAGATGAAAACAGAGGTGAAAAAGACATCATTCAGGCCTCCTTAAGCGGCGGTATCACTCTAGCAATATAGTGTTACATTGCGAATATGTGCGAAGATGTACTGGGCTCGAACTGGAAAAGAGGGAAGTAAGAGCAGTCTGCGCACAGCAATTCTTGACAAAGCCGTGGAGCAAAAGATGGACATTATTCAACTCGTTTCATAAATTTAATATTAAATCATTACCCATTTGAGATTCCTATTATCACATAGTTTTTATTTCTGTGGAAATTATTTAGATAGAAAGAAGAATGAATAACTTCGTTCATTCTGACAGACGGTGCACTTTTCATTTGTTGTGCATAAAATATAGTCCCAAATAAAGTTGAACTATGAAAAGGGGGTGGTGTGTCGTGAGGTGCGCCCCTCTTTAATTGATTTGGCGATCGTTATCTAGAGGATGACCTCCCTCGATATTATTTCCCAGTGTGAGTAGATAGAATATTGACAGAGAACTAAGCTAGACTATTGATAAGAAACAAACAAATACGAACCCCTTAAACAATAAAATAAAATAAATTTAATTAATTAATACATAAGCAAAGATTGCAATTACAATCCAACCGATTTACATTAATGGAATTTAATAGCAGTGTTCAATTTACAGATTAGTTCATCATAGTAACGAGTGGTGAAAAGAGTACAATGTCCACACCTAACTTACATCACCTGGCGTCGTTCTCTCTTGACTTTGTGTATTCCACGTCTAGCATGTATGCTTGGTTCTTCCTCTTGACCCTTCTATTCTGAACTCTCTATTTGCGGACTTCCCTCTTGGACTGTCCTCATTGGGTTTCTCAGGGAGGATATAGAAAGCTGTTCCTTTAAATGACAAAATTACGACTAAAGCTGTATATGTTTCACCACCTATCCGTATATATAAAATCTCTCACTTCCGTTATTCCGAAACGTAAATAGCTATCCACACTGCATAAATTCTGACATAATGTGACCTTAACGATTAACGGTCCTTACAAATATATTGTATTTGAGGTAAGGTACAATCGTTGTCTATAGTTACAAATGACCATTGCAATATACCAAGTCTGACCTTAATTAAACAGTTCATCGCCTCGCTCCACCAGTGATGACTAGAAATTAAGACGCGCGGCGTTTACAAACAGCGTAGCCGTATATATCAGCATACGTTACTATACGACTTCTTACACCTAGCTAGTCAGTTCCACTCAATAGGATAAATGATCGATTACTATTGCATAAGATTCACTAAATTCTAGCTTACAGTAACCAATAACCTGCAGGATCATATGAGCATTACAAAATCATATATAAGTCTGCAATTATCATTAACTCACGTTAAACTGTATCATCCTACAGACAAAGGAAATTCATTCATATAACCCTATAAAATACCACACATTTGAATATTTGGATTATATGCAATCCGTCAATTCTATCAATGAACTAATAACCGTAAAATTAAAGAAATAAATTGCATAACACTCTAACATATCAACAGATTTCTATGAAATTGAATATGGATCATAAGCATATCAAACACATTTGCATAAAATCAAACAATAAAATAGAAAATTACATGGAAATTAAAATTGCATACCTTAATGCTGTTTCTTTTCCACACAAACCGTGCGTCCTCGCACTATAGCCTGTCTTTTCCTTTCAAGACAGCTATCTGGCCTCTTTACGCTTTTAACGAGGGAAACTCTATTCTCAGGTTTCCACCGGAGTCTCAAATTCGACTTCTCGCAAGCAAAATTGGACTAAAGAATTCTGAGCCAAGTCGCTACCTTAAATTCAGATTACTTCCAAAGTGTACACCTTAATTTTAACTGACCAATCGAAAGCAACTGTACCTAAATTTTCACCAGAATAATCATGTCTTTCATCAGTTTCTGACAGCCTAGGATATGATGCAATTAGCTTTACTTTGAAGATCAATTATTTGACATAAGGTCCCCTCCAAACAGATACGGTCGGTAATTCTAATGTACTCTCTGCCAATATACCGTTACGATGACTGGGTCAATTCCACTGAAGCTTAAAGGTAGGCCCTTTTATGTTTCACAGATGAAACAAGGAAAATATCAAAGTGAACTTTCTCAAAGACTTTTCTGGCTTGATTATGATAAAATTTTGATGCACAATTTATTCAACTTTAGGATCCAGTACTTTTTCAAAATTCGACACATTACATAGGCCCCTCCTTAAGAGTAATCTCTTGGATTTTGCTCTCCGAATTTTGAAGTTGCATTTCAAGTCATTGTTTACATGTCCTGAAGTGACCTCTTCACCTCAGAATAAACTAATCTACTCAGACACTTTCCTCCTACATTGGCACTTCCTTTAATGTAACGCAATTGAATTTGATATTGTTGAAGAAATAATGACCATCTCATTAAACGACCATTCGTCAATTTAGCTTGGGCCAAAAAAGCAAGCGGTTGGTGGTCAGTTTCCAGAATAAACCTTCGCCCATACAGGTAGCGCTGAAATTTGGAGATTCCAAAGATAATTGCTAGGCATTCCCTTTCGGTAACTGAATAATAACGCTCAGCAGGAAGTAACTTTCTACTACCATATGCAACCGGGAATAAGTTCTCATCATGTTCCTGCAGTAAAACTGCATCAAGACCACTGTCAGAAGCGTCGGTACGTAAGACAAAGTCCTTTGTCACGTCCGGTAGTCTCACTACGGCGTCTGACGTTAACCTATCCTTCAATGTCTGAAATGCCCTCTCACAAGCGTTGGTCCAAATAACTTTCGTCGGAACCTTCTTCCTTGTCAAGTCAGTCAACGGACTAGCAATAGCGCTGAATGTGCAACATACTTACGATAATAACCTGGAAGTCCTAAAAAAGATCGCAATTCTGTTTTTGTAGTGGGACGTGCGGTGTTCCGAAGCTGGTCGACTTTAGCACTGTCTGGGGTTAAGGTATCTCCACTGAGGGTGTGTCCTAGATAAGTCAGTCTCCGAAATCCTGTGTGACATTTAGACGATCGGCAGGTAAGCCCTATCTGTTTAAGTCGTTCCAGAACTTTTCTCAGTAAGACCACGTGTTCTTCCCAAGTTCGTGTCGCCAATAACAAATCGTCCATGAAATTCGAAACTTCGGTCCCTCTTAAAGGTTCTAGCAGTTTCCTCATCATTCGGGTGAAAATGCTGGGTGCATTCTGGACCCCGAACGGCATGACTACCCATTGGTAGGTCCCATCTGGTGTTGTAAAGGCAAGTTTTGGACGGTCTTCCTTACGAACTGGAATTTGCCAATATCCCTTTGACAAGTCTATTTTCGAAAAATATTCGGTGAATATTGACTCAGGATCTGGTAACATTTCCACCTGAAATTCTATAATCCTATTTAATTTTCGATGGTCAACACAAAAGCGGTGATCACCATCCTTCTTCTGTACCAAAACAACCGGTGAACTATATGCGGATTCGGCTGGTTCAATGACCCCTAAGTCAAGCATAGCTCGAATTTCGTTCCGTACGGTTTCTAACTTTGCATGAGGCAGTGAATAAGGTTTCAGTTTCACAGGCGTTTCATCCAGTAACTTCAAACTGAACTCCTCCAAGTCCGTCATGCCAGGTCTTTCGGTCAAGACACTTGCGTAGTCGTGGAATATCTCCTCCACCTCTTCACGTTGGTCTGATGTTAACGTTACATCAAGGACGACGTCGACGTAGGTTTCATTCCTCGTCAAAGGACAACTAAGAAGTACTTCCGCCACTCCTCCGTTGTCGTCGGGTTCTTCAGTCACAACTGTAGCAACCACGAACTCAGTAGGTGTCTCCCTTTCACGATAGCGTTTAAGAAGGTTAACGTGGTACAACTTCTCTTTATCTCCCACCTTGATACGATAGTTCTGTCCACCCTTCTTTTCCGTTACATCGAACGGTCCTCTCCAGGATACTTGGAGTTTGTTGTGCTCCAACGGTAACAATAACAACACCTTGTCACCAACTTCAAACTTCCGTTCTTTCGCCCTCTTCTCGTAGTACTTGGC